>JADFUC010001705.1:0-139475 GCA_019722365.1 Lithospermum erythrorhizon | reverse complement strand
AAGCTTCCGTGACGTTATACTATTTTCGTGAAATATCATAATTTTTGTATGACATTTGTGTGACGGTCAGGGTTTATCAGACAAAAAATTTGACTAAGCCGAAAAGGCTTTATAGTATGTATGGTTCATGACGCCATGATAAGCGGAAATTCAAATTCAAAAATCATAATATCTATCCATCTCCTCCTATAAATATAACATAACAAACCCATTTTCTTCATCTTCAAAATGTTCTTTTGGCAAATGGTAATTTTTGTTTTTTCTATTTTCTTTTGTGTGATTTAGTTATTAAGTTAATGTATTGATTTCATAGTTTTTATTATAATGTTATATACAAACTTGTCTTTTTTTGTAGCAAAATTCAATTCTTGATTTGAGGTATATTATATTTTTTCTTAACTTGTTTTATTTATATATTAACTTGTTTATTATTTAGTTCAAAGATGAAAAATAAGTGTTTAAATAGTTATTATATTTAACTAAAATAATTAATATTCTTTTAGCTTTTAATGCATATTCAACGCTTAAATAATGTTTATTTTTATTCATTTTGTTTCATATATATATACAGATTTAAATATTACTAAAAATGACATTTTGTTTTTATATTTACAATATTCTTTATTATGAAAGCTATTATTTAATTTTATTACATTATACTTTTATTATATGGCATTCTGCTTATTCTTATATTTAAATAAATTAATTATTTAATATTAAGTATGTGACGCTTTTATCTCGTTAGTAATACTATTATATTTTTATAAATTAATTAATTATTATTGCGGCGCGACGTTATTACGGCGCTTATTATTATTATATTTATTTAATTATTTATTTTATAATATTAGTGCGACGCTTTTATGGCGCCGTTAATATTCTTATATTCTATCAATTAATTAATTAATATTAAGTGTGTGATTTATTATTAAGCGCCTATATTATTATATCAATTTAATTATTTATTTTATATTAGCGTGACGCTTTTTATATGCTGTTATTATTATATTTTATAAATTAATTAATTAATATTAAGCTACGGACAGACATAAGGCCCATATTATCATTATGTCGATTTAATTATTTATTTTATATTAATAGCGTGACGCTTTTGCCATGCGTGGGTTAATGTTATTATATTTATAAATTACTCAATTAATATAAGAGCGACGTTATTATGGCGCTCTATAATATTATTATATCGATTTCATTATTTATCTAATATTAATTGTGTGACGTGTTTATGGCGCGTTATTATTAGTTATATTTTATAAATTAATTAATTATGGCTAAGTTGGTGTGACGTTATTAGTGGCGCTTCTATATTATTATTATATCCATTTAATTATTTATCTAAATATTAATTTTGTGACGTTTTAAGCGTGGTTAATATTATTATATTTTGTAAATTAATTAATTAATATAAAATTTGCGGACGTTATTACGCGAGATACATTATTATTAAATAATTAATAATTTATTTAATATTTATTAGTGACGCACCTTACATACATTAAAAATCTATACAACTTTAAGTACATTTTCTTAATTATGTGTTTTATTATGTGACGATTTTCCCACGATGGAATAATTTAATTATCTTAATATTAAGTACATTTTCTTAATTGCTGCTTAATTTTGTGTGACGCTTTTTGGGACGGTTATTAGGACAAATTTATATCTGGTTATTCTTATCGACGGTGACGCTTTCCTGTCACACACAATCATCATACTTGTTCGTGGTATGATGTATTTCACGACGTTTCGATTTTTAAAGCGACGCCCATGTTGCATTTTGCCTTCGCTATAGAAACGCTTCTAAAGTTGAATTTAATACGATATTTCGTGACGTTTTTGGCGCCAGACAACCCAAAATCAGTAGTGAATAGATTCTTGCATCAAATAATCTTGTTTTGAGAATTTAGACGGTAAGGCCGCCTAAATGAAATTATGATCACGGAGTGTATATTGGTTGGGGGTCAAATCAAACTCTACAAAATAATGATATGTCAGGTTATATGTGATATGATATTTGAAAATATTCAATCGAGACGAACATACAAATAACGATTAATTGTACCTAGTGCACTCTCTGTGAATCATGGTGTATTATAAACATTTAGTAGACAAAGAAATTGGGTGTTAGATAAAAAGTGTTGTGGGCCACAACCATTGCTTATATTTTCTTTTGTCTCTACTAGACTCGGTATCGTTTAGTGAAAATGTAATATAAAACACAAAATACCAGCGATGCAACAACCTATTCAGTAATCAATTTGACGAGGCAATACCAAATTGATAACACGCATGATCCACAAAAGTGGGAAAAAAAATTGTGGACTAATAGTAAGTTGGAGGAACGGGATAAAAGCCCCAAGAAAGCCAGACGTTAACCCTACCTACTGACCCGGCATCCCAAAGATCTAGGTTCCAAGGGACAACGAACTGCACTCAACCCTAGCTGAATCACCTAAGTGGGTTCAACCCCTACCCATTCCTCAAATTGAAAGAGTGATACCCATAGGTTAAGGTTAAGCGTTATGCTTTTAATGACTCTCGAAAAGCATCGAAGATCCAAGCCAAGTAACGGGTTTACTTCCTCTTAAATAACGAGAAGTCACCCATGTGAGTCAGCGGTGGCCGCCAAGAGAAATGTTCAAGGGCAGATTTCTTTCGAAAGCTCACGTAATCTAAGCAGTTGTCCATGGCCTAACCGACACGAGCAATGGTAACAACCGATGAGTTGATCATGACCTCACAGAAGTGATGTCATCCGCTACCAAAACAGATTAGTTCCAAGACATCGCTGGCTTACTATGTCCGCTGCGGATGTAAACATATGTACACAAGGGAAGGTTCCAAGGCCATCACACCTACCTATCCTATTGTGAAGTGATCGTTTGTGCTATCACTTTAATAGTCAAACCTTTTTACAAAATTTTATTCATGTGGGGGATGTTGATGTCAATGCAAATTTTGGATTCACGCGACGCTGAAAATCATTAGTATTTGATTTAATATTTGAATGCAAAATTGCATCCCGAAGTGATTGTTCAATTTATCGGTAAAAGTTGCGAGTACACATAAGCAGAGTACAAATTAATTTCGCACTATAAGATTAAATGTAGTAGAATTTTTACTACCCAATTGTCGCATCGTTGCGATAACAGGCCGATTCACATTATTATTTTAGTTAGCTAGAAATTATGACTCGAAGCCGTTTTAAAATAATAATAACATTCAATTTATCAGTATCTCCCATCATCATGTGAGCATTCATGGCTAGGTAGTGGGTTTCAATACTACTAATGGCATTTGGGAGTTACAAACTTTTGATCTTTCCCCATGATTTTATATAATGGAGTCTTCCTCCAACTTGAAAATGATGAGAAATTTTTTTGATGTTTATTTTGCGAGTCTTCATGGTAATTGTTTTGAGGTGATAGTGCAAGCTCTAGTTGCTCTCAAGCCGAGGCTTAGAGTGCTTCTAAGGCCACACTCGAATTCATTTTATCTTTATGAACACCTTACTTTAGATCCCAAGCATCAAAAGTGAGGGTGGCGAATTTGTTTTAAAGGAAAGTTGTTTGGACACGACTTTGGCCCGATATTTTTACATGTTTTAAATCTGATTTTATGTTTTACTACAAATTCACTCCCTTATTATAGTTTATTATCAAATATAGAGCACCTAAAAAGGGGGAAAAGATGAATACATAATAAAGCTAAAATAAAAAAATGATGTCTAATGACATATCATATTAAGTACTCATAGTTAGTTCTATGTTGTGTTAAAGCAGACAAAATCTCGACCACGCAGATCACCACGCATTATTGAACAGCTCCAAAATGGAACATATAGCCTGTCTTCATCGACTTAAATATCATAGAAACCAGGCCTTGTCAAGGACTGGTGGTTGGAACCAAGCTGCAACACAGCAGCTCATTCAGGTTTCAACGATTCTTATCTGATAGACATAGTTCCCTTCGTGAGCTTTCATTTCTTAAAAACCCAAGTTTGTTATGCCACTCAGTGAGCACGAGCCATGTGGGTCAGTGGCCGGACCTAGCTGGTATCCTGATTCCAATGATGTGCAATGTCAACTTTCTGCTCATTTGCTATGGTTCCCATTTGTCCTGAGAAAATGCCTCTTATTACAATCAATTAACTCGTGAGTGTGATCCCCAATCAGCCTCATAAATGACATACAATCCTCTTTTGCATCCATCTTAAGCCGCATCTGAGCCTTGCTAACCAGTCCAACATTAAGCCTTGTAGGACCTTCATATCAAAAACAACCCCTACAACAGCCTTGATGGGGATATATAACCTTGATTCACGAGTTGATTGATTCTGACAAGAGACATTTTCTCCTGATGAATAGAACCATAATCGATAAGCAAAAACTTGTCATTGCATCATTTGAAGTAGGGATACCAGCTGGTCCATTTTCGATTTTATGGCTCGTGCTGCTCTCGTGGATAACAAAATTGGTTTTTACTTAAAGATCTGGAAGAACTATTTGACTCATCCGGCAGAATTTGTTCAAACCTGAGCTACTACTGCAAGCTTGGTTTAGGCAATGTTCTGGCAATGCTCTCGTTTTTCTATGATATTCAAAATCGATGAAAACGAAGCTATATGTTCCATTTTTGGGTTGATTCAGCAATGCGTGGTGATTATACATTGTCCGGGGATTAACTCCTTTGATACAACATACAGGACTAACAATGAGTACTGACCCCTGGTATGTCATCATTTGACATCCTTTTATTTTAATATGCTTATGTATCTATCTTTTTTCCTTTTTTTTAAATGCTCTATATTTTATTAGCCATTTATGTATAGGTTCAGAACGATTCACCCTAAGCCGCTCGCCTCGGCGCAAGATCATTATCAACCTCAGACACCGTAGCTCACCAATCAACGGATACAATAACAACATGCACTACGACATTAACAAAACAAAACTCTCTATTCCATCGTGGTGTTCCAATAACACATCCAACAAAATAAATGCATAAATGTATCACAATCCACCTGAATAATACAACCCAAGGATATACAAGAAATCCAAAATACAATACACAAGTCTAGAAATAAATCGACCACAAAAAGGAAACGACCGACGGTGACTTCCTATGCCACCACCGCCTCACCCATGCTTCCACGCAGAAAACAGATCCCTCACCACCGCAACGACGCTTCTACCTAGGTACGAAACGCCCGCCCAGCGTAGAATAGGAGTCGCCTATAAGTTGAGTGAATACAAATACTCACATACTTGATTCCAATACATATATTCATGCTTATATATATATTTAACCTATGCACATACATTAACCAAAATTACATATAATGAATAACTCATATCACATAGATTTCTCTTTATACGATGTTACATAACGCTATACATTTAGATTATATCCATAAATAATGCATATTCATTTAAGGAAAACAGCCTCAACACAAAAGTCATCAAATGAGGAATCCACCCTTACAAATAATACACACATACGGTGAATCCACCTCCAAATAATACACATACAGAATCCACCTCCAAATAACACCGATGAGGCCTCCACCTCCATCCTCCCGACCGAGGCTATACCCCTCAATGTGCATATCACACCAAACCTCCCAAACTACTCTGGCTACCCACACAATATGCACACTACACCAACCTCCTGCCTGGTTACTACCGCCCAGAAATAACACACAAAGAATCATAACACATCCACACACAATCTCATAATATAAATCATGTTCACAACTATCCCATGATATAAATCATAATCACTAATATCTCATTATATGAATCATAATCTCAATTATCTCATAATATAGCTCATAATCATAATTATGTCATAATATAACTCAGAATATCAATTATTTCATCACACGACTCATAAATCACCATTTCCACATAATATCAGTCATAGTCACACAATACACATATCAGAATAATCTCAAGATACCACATGCAAAATATAACATAACATATATGCAAAGGTCCCCATCGCGAGATTTTGTACTCACCTCGAGCCCAAAAGCAAGAATGAGCACTCTAAAGTACCGTGCTGATCTGTGCTCATATCCTATTCAAAGAAATTATACATTATAACACATTCAGAAGAATAACCTCTCTTAATATTTATATATACCCCGAGTGTTATACCACGTCTCACTTATTCAAATTTTGCAACTCTTAGCCATCATCCTATCCCTTAAGATCGTATACACTTCTAACATTCCAACATAACTACATTCCCACCGCTAACTGCAGGTGAAATCTCGGAATATTCGGTCATCACCTTATTACCCCAACAACACTTCAAGCACATTCTAACTAATCCAACAATCAATTTCAGAAAACTAATTAAACCACTAAATACAACCTTCAATTCAACACTAAACGACATATACTCTAACTTTTCCCAAACTTTCTCAACCCAATCTCTACCTATCCATATCCAAACCGTATTTCCATTCCCAAACAACCATATTAATGTCCTCTAACCTCATATTGCTAAATTTAGAGTTAATTTAAGAAAAGTCAATAAAAGTCAACCTTCAACTTACACCACTTAACCCCAATAATCACTCAAAATCACCTTTAATCCTCGAAATCCATACTTTTCTTAGATCACATTTTTATACCATAATAAAGTCAACATCTAAAAAGTCAACACAAAACCTAATTATTATATAAAAAGTCAACTCAAGCCTAAATGATGAGGATTTCAAGATTAAAACTCATACCTTTGATAATCTTAAGATGGGGAACAAGATTCGAGGGTTGAATTAACAAGTTTCCCAAGAAATGGAAAAAAATCAACGGCTCTGTACTTCCAAGAGGGTTCGCCCTCTTTCGGTAGAGAAAGCAATAGTAAGATTTTCTTTCGTTTCGATGAATGGATGATACGAGGAGGGCATGTAAGCAGCTTAAGGCGGTAGTGTGAACATTTGCTCGAGCTTGCGCTTGCTTTATTTCGCAAATTTCGCTTCTCTACTCGGTTTACCAACCTAATTCGAACACGAGTCAAATTAAATTTCTATTATCAAAATATATTATCGCCCAACCCATATTATCATTATTCCATTAAAAATTTTAACTTTAAATCCATAAACACTAACCGGCAACTAAAATCATTAAGAAAAATGCCACGGAACGGGTTATTTGGGCCTCCCACTCCACAAAAATTTCGGCCCTCGAATTTACTCAACACCCACGCCTGCATCTAATACACTTACTCAACCTCATAAGAATTCATATACTACACATATTATAGCACAAAGTTTAACTTAACCCTTCTTTGTCGAAGTTGCCGGGTACGGCTTCCCGACATCCTCCTCCTCGCTCCCACGTAGCTTCCTCCACTCGTTGATTTCGCCACAACACTCTACTAAAGCCACAACTTTATTTCGCACACTTTTTCCTTACGATCAAGAATTTTCACCGGTTTCTTCATAATGCGGCGTCCTCCAAGCTCCATCGGGTTGTGACTCTAAGATACGTATCTGCTTTGGGATATACTTCCCTCAAACATGACACATGGAAGATATTGCGAATTTTGTCCACCTCGAGGCAACGCTTAAACGATATGCCACCGGACCAACTCGCCTAAAATCTCACGACCGATATATTCCGGGACTCAACTTCCTCTCTTCCCGAATCCTTCAACACACCTTTCCATGGGGGATATTCTTAAGAATACTTTAGCACCGAATTTCAAACATTAAATCCACACGGGCGACGATCTCAGATAATATCTTTTGTCTATATTGCGCCCACTTTCAAAGCGCTATCAGATTAATTTTATTCTTCCAATCGACCTTTCCACCAACTCTCGAATCCTCAGACATCTCTTTTCTTATCCCCTACTTCGCTCCAACAAACCTGGAGTCCTACATTTCCTCACTGCATAACGCCTCAAATGGTGCCATCCTAATACCGACGTGAAACTATTATTACACGCAAACCCATTTTAGGCAATTCATCATCCCACTTCCGGAAAAGTTCAACACACAGCCCCGCAACATATCCTCCAACGCTTGAATTGCCTCTCCCGACGCCCATCCGACTCCGATGAAATGATGTACTAAATTCCTCGCCCCATCGCTTTGGAATCCTTTCCAAAAATCCTGAAAGTAATCTAAAGATCTCGATCCGATAATGGATACCGGCACTCCATGCAATCGCACAATTTGATCCACATACAACTCGCTAACCTTCGCCAGACCGTGAGTCGATTTAATTGGTAAGAAATGAGTCGATTTCTCGATACCGTCCACTATCACCCAAATGCCATCATTCTTTCTCAACGTCCTCGGGAGTCCAAAAACAAAGTCCATCGTGAATATGCCCCTAAGTCCACTGAATAGAGTGGTCAGAATAGCCCCGCCGGATGTCGGGTGTTCTATCTTCTCACTGCTGACAAGTCGACACTTTGATACAATTCGAAATTTCCTCTTCATGTCAGCCACCAATACACCCGCTCTTAAGTCTCTATACATCTTTGTGTACCAATTGTGATGCATACTATACGTGAGCATTACATGTAGTTTCGGCCCAAAATCTCCTTTTTCAACTCCTGAGAGTAAGGCACGAATAATCTACCATGCATTGTAAGGGCTCCATCATCTCTCACCACAAAGTCCGATCTGCTTCCGCTTTTCACTTCCCCAATTATCTTTTGCAATTTCTCATCTTTTTGTTGTCCCTCAAGTATTCGATCAAGAAGAACCGGTCGAACTCTTATTTGCGCCAACAAACCGCCATCAACTCCCAATTCCTAAATTAACACCAAGTTGCTTCATTTCCTTACTAATGGCTCCTTAACTTTTCCCTTACGACTCAACGCACGCCCACAACATTCGCCTTCCCAGACATATCAATGGAAACATCATGGACCGCCGATAAATCCCATCCACCTTCGCTCGTGATTCAAATCTCTCTCGCCGGAGGTATTTCAAACTTTTGTGATCAGAAAATTTTGCAAGTCACTCCATACATATAATGCCTCCAAATCTTAATAATTACAAATTTAGTTCCAAATCATGTGTCGGTAATTTTCCTATGATTTCAAATTGCCGCGACGATAAAGCCACTACCTTACCATGTTGCATCAAGACACATCCCAACCCCGACGCCAGGCATCACTATAATACCTACATAACCATCCTTGCCCCTGACGAAAGAGTCAACACTCTGCCATGTAGTCAATTTCTTTCAACTCAATAAGACTGCTCACAATCCTCACTCCAAAACAAATGGAACTCCCTTTCTCGTCAACCCGGGTCATGTAAGGCAATAATTGAAAGTCTTGTATAAATCTATCATAGTATCCCCGCTGAGACCCAGAAAAACTCTAGATTTTAAAGAATATTAGCGTGGTCGCTCCTAAATTCATCACAGCCTTCAACTTTTGAGATCAACACTTATACCCTCTCCTCGAATCACATGGCCCAAAATCGTGACTTTTTCCCAACCGTAATCTACACTTGGAAAATTTGTATACAATTTATTTTTCCTTAAAGTCTCCCAAAGACAATTCTCAAGTGTTCTTCATGCTCCCCCTCACTACCAGAGTATATCAAAATATCATCAATGAACACCACCACAAATTTATCCAAGTAAGAGCGAACACCCGGACCATAAGGTACATAAATGCCGTAGGGCATCTGGCCAACCCAAACGGCATCACCAAAAAACTCAGAGCTCCATATCTTGTTCTAAATGCCGACTTCGATACATCATCCTCCTTAATCCTCAACGACGGTACCGAATTCTCAAGTCAACAATCTTTTAGAAAATACCGGCATCCTTCAATTGATCAAAAATTGCATCATCAATTCTAGGCAACGGATACTTCCATTCTAATTGTTACTTTGTTTACCCTGCCTGGTAACGATACACAACCTCAAAGATCCATCTTTCTTCTTGACAAATAACACCGGAGCTCCCTGCGAACTACTGGGTCGAATGAATCCCTTATCCAACAATTCCCGCGCAATTGCGTTTTCAACTCCTTCAACTCCTGAGGAGCCATTCTATAGTGTGCGCCATAGAAATCGGAGTAGTACTGTGGAATCAATTTTATGGAAAACTCCACTCAGCTTGAGACAGAGGAGTCTCACAACTCCTCAAGAAACACATCAACATGCTTCCTCTCACAACATGCACTCTCAGACGATCTCTCCTTACTCAGGTCTACAAATACTTAGCAAAGATAACCACATCCACTTCTCAACATCTTACGGGAAACTATGCAAAACGTAGACAAGAGGAAAGAATTTTCATATCACCTAGGAAGAAGATCTTAGACTTATCAGGACTAGATATTTCAATCTTCTTAAGATGACAATCTATCACCACACGATGTCTCCCCAACCAATCCATTCCTAGAATAAGATCAAAATCATTCATCTCAAAAGGTAGTAAATCTATCTCGAAACATTGATTTTTCAATACTACGGGATATTTCTAAGTATCTCATCAATCTTAATGTACTTTCCACCGGAGTTAGAATTAGAAGTGGTATCAAAGCAATTTCGAGTTTTAGGAATACTGAAAATTTCGTGATATAAAGGAATTCAGTAGCCTCTAGAATCAAACAAGACTTTGCTTCCAACCCACATAAATTTAAAGTACTGCGGACCATCCTGGGAATCCCGAGCCGGTAATCAGAAATATCCGCCCACGACTAGTTCCAAACACCACCCCGACTAGTCCCGGCAACCCATTACCCCTCGACTACTCCAAACTCCACGCCCAAGTTTCCCTTACCACCTAATCGGCCTCCATGACTTCCGAGAAGCCTCCTCCGCCTCGGGGTCAAAGATCGAGTAAATGTGCTAGCACTCCACCACCACTGCCTCTAAGGACAATCAATGCTTAACGTGCCCCTTCCCCGGGCGACATCGATAAATGCATCACAACCCCGTCTCGCATTCATCACCGGCGACCAAGTTTACTACAACGGAAGACCCATAATCACTCGGCCCCCTCGAGCACCTCTCCGCATCCCGTGACCGATTAAGACCTCGGGCATGTAAAACAAGAGCCGAATTGAGAATTAGCAGGCGGGCACTGACCTCACCGGGTCAACGGCCGCACAAGCAATGGACGCCCCCGAACCTGTAACTCGACTGCCACCCATCCCTGGAAGTCAGCCATATCTTCCCTCTTTCTCCCCACCTACCGACACTCAGCCAAATCCATCTCTTACCTGTGCGCATCATTCACTAGTTCATGGAAAGTCAGAGCACTTTGAGCGACAAACTAGTGCGGATCTCTCCTGGGCTCATTCCGTCCCTGAACCTCTCGATCCTCTTCCCCTCAGTAGGATTCACCTCCGGAAGTAGACGGCGTAGACACCTAATCTTTCTCGTGAGTCACTTGCATCTCTACCCCTTGCTTAAGCCGGGATCACCTCTCTCTGTGAGTCGATATACGCACTCCAAGACAAAGCTCCTCGAATACTCGCCTACCTAACCGATCCAACACCAGCAGCCCGCCTCTACCGCAATCAAAGATCATGTACATTCTCCCACCAATCTCGAGCCCACCGCAATCAGAACCGCGAATCGTCCTCAACTCCCCAAGAACACCCATAGGCTCAAATATACTTCCAAGTCTCAAATGAACTCTAATGCCCTGAATAGAGAATCAGCCTCCGCAACTTCAAGTGGTCCCGCTCAGAAGCGGCCTTCAAATAGCTTTACTCTCAGAACTCCACAACCCGGCCGAGCAGGCACTACTTTGCCTCGATCTCCACCTCAACATTTACCCTTAATCCCGTGGCCCGACACTCAGCTCATCACCGCTTACACCGCTATCTGATTTTCTCGGCGACTCTGCACCTCTACCACCTCCGGCACCTTCGCAACCCCCACCCTCACGCACCTCCGGGCAAAGACTCCAATCAACAGACCTACGCGCTGCATCCCCACCGCCTACAAAAATAACAAAAGAAAGGAAAGATCGACCCCACAAGAAAACCCCACATCGACAACTCTCAACAACAATCAACCTAATCACATAACCACAATAAGTGACACCATAAAAGCATCTTCGAACCTAGGCTCGATACCAAAATTGTAACGAACACCCACCCTGTTTGGCCGCCCGGTGCTAAGATCATTATCAACCTGCATACACCGTAGTCACCAATCGATGGATATAAACCTCCCGTCGGGTTACTTCACTCTTTAACATCTATATAAACCCCGAGCGTTATACCACGCCTCATTCAAATTTACAACTCTTACGATCATCCTATCCCCAAAGACGTAGATACACTTCTAACATTCCAACATAACTACATTCTAATTTCCAACTTCGTAAAAATCTCAATATTCGGCCATCACCTTATTACCTCCCAACAATAACACTTCAAAGACATTCTAATCAACCAAAGTTAATCAATCAATAACCAATTAAACCACTTAAATACAACCCCACCCGAACACTAAACGCCATACCTAACTTTCCCCAAACTTTCTAACCCAATTCCTACCAATATTTCCATTCCCAAAACAACCATATTAAAGCTCCCTCTTAACCTCATATTACAATTCTAGAGTTAATTTAGTTAGTGCTCAATCAAAGCCAACCTTCAACTTACATCACTTTCTAACCCCAATAATCACTCAAAATCATCTTACCCCCAAACGACATCGTGAGATCACATTTCTATACCATAATAAAGTTTCAAGATTCCAAAAGTCAACATAAAATCCAATTATATAAAAAAGTCAAATTCAAGCCTTAAACGACGAGATTCAAGATTAAAACTCATACTCATAATCTTGGGCATTTAACAACAAGATTGAGGCTGAATTAACAAGCCACCAAGAAAAATGGAAAAAAAATCAATTTGTCAGCGCGAAAGTGGGTTCAGCCCTGCAGGTAGTTGGTAAGATTTTCTTTCATTTCTACGAATTCATTTATACGAGTGATAAGACAAGAAGCTAAGTGTGAAAGTTTAACATTTAAGTTTTAGCAGGCCTCTGCTGGCTCGCAGAATTTCGTCAGTTTTTCTATTAACAACCTAATTCGAATACTCCAGTCAAATTAAATTTCTATTCTCAAAATATATTATCGCCTCAAACCCATATTATCATTATTCCATTGTACTTAACTTTAACCACAAACACTCAACTCAAGTAACTAAAATCACATTAAGAAAAAAACGCTATAACGAATCTTTATTTCAGGTTGATGGTTTGGTTTAGTCACTATTATTTCGATTATTCGTGTTAACTTTGTTAACAACATTAATACTGTGTTCAGGTTTTTTTCATTTTAATATTTTGGTACTGATGTGCACTTCTAACTGTTTCCAGGTATTTTTGTTGGTTTCAATTATTATAAACAATTTGGGTATTTGGGGGTGCTTTCGCTTTATGATGAAAAGTGGTCCACCTTTCAATTGGTTGTTCGAGAATTTTATTAAATGTATGGAAAGAAGCCGGTGACATTTATGACTAATCAATCCTGGAATCGTTGTTGGTATTCGTGAAGTATTTTCAGATGTTTTTCACACTTTGTGTTCTTGGCATATCAAGCAAAATGCGATCAAGAGACTTGGTGGTAGGGCTACTGTAGATTTTTAGCTAAACTTTGGAAATCTTAATGCCATAATGCCTTTCAAAACCTCCTAAACACCTTGTTAAACATGTCGATAGCGAAGATCAATTTGAATACTCTAGGAACCATATGATTGAAAAATATTTCAGCACTCGTATCGAATATAATATCAAGTAGTTGAAGTTCATATGCACCAGTAGGATGCAATGGTCTTTTGCCTGCGTTAAGGATACGTTCACGGTTGGGAAGAAGATCATCCAGCTTAGCAAACAGTTCAATGCGTTTGCTCGTTTTTATCTGAAGTGCGAACATTCCATCTTTCATTTGTTGTCTAGGTTCCAGGATCTCGTTGATGATCTGCCTCACCACGAGTTGATGTTTGACTCGTTGATGTAGAACACTGTTGTCGAGAATAGGCATCCTAGTTGTGGTTTGATGATGGATGCGATTGAGGTTTTAAATCCTGCGATGTTTGAGTTAATTCAGAAGAAGTTTGACGCTTGCAAAATTTACAAGATTTCGGTAATACATTGTTAAGTTTTCACTTTTTGGATGTGTTCTGATGTATTCAGCTTTTTTTTCTTTCATTCGGTGTTGTTTGTATTTATTAACCAGTAATTCCCACTTGCATGTTTTTATATTCTAGTCATTAAGGATGATAGATATAGTTAATTTCTAGATACAGTCCGGTGTTGTTCAGTTTTATTTTAGTCTTGCTAATTATTAGTTTACTTTTCCCTTTATGTTTATTTTTTCAATTGACATAATTTTTTTTTTTTTGTAGCTTATCGAAGCCGTGAAGAGCTGAAACATGGTACCATTAATGTTATACGTGTTGGGAAATATGACAACAATTCACGCCGAATGAGGTATTGGTAGAATCCGAAATTATTAAGTTTGATTTAGTGAATGGTTCTATTACCGACAACTGAAAACTGGTGGTTAATTTGTCAACACACGTTGAGAATGTTAGATGTTTATGGACATACCCATCGTAAGGGCTTTTCAACTAGATAGACAACTTTGGCACAGGATCCATTTTCCTCTTGTATTTTTTTGGTGTAATCAACTTGTTCTGGCTACTTAATTTAATCCATCTCTTTTCAATTTCAATATCGTCTTCAGATACCACATGTTATGCATCTGGTGGGATCTATGCTAACGGTGTCTGATTATAATATACAAGTTTTATAAATAGTAATATCATGCTATGCTTTCAAGTTATATACAAACAGTTTTTGTTTCCTTACTATTGCATCTCTTTCTCAATGATTTTTTGTCACAAAAAATCATTGATGCATCTTTCTCAATGAGATCGACCTCCAGTTGAACAACTTTTCATTTTTCTGTAAAAGAATTTTTTACTTTTTCAAAACTGCCAGCAAAGTTCTGCTTCAAGTCAGGAGGAGTTTGGCTCAACCTGTAATATTAACAACGATTAGCCAATTAAATAATTTTATAACCATTGTATAAACACATACAGACTACCTTAACATCTATATCAGTTTAGCTATAAATTTATACTACCATGTTTAATACTTACAATTTGAAATAGGATGGACTGATATCCATCAACTGCTCTCCAATATCTCTGTTTATATGATCCGCCTTAGGAGTTTCCTTATTAGGTTGTGTAGCACAAACAAGTTGCACAACCTTGTCCACATTGTCCATAATTACGTATTCTCCCGCGTCGACTTCTGTTAAAAATATTAAGTAATCAGCAACAAACGGTAACGTTCACATTAAAGAAGATCTAAGTCAATTATCATTGAGTGACTAGTCGAAGAACTGTATGTGATTGTTCTTTTAAAGTATAATGATAAAAACTATTAAATACACTATATTTTAAGTAGATGCCAGGAGACTTTAGAAGAGACCTGAACCCTCAAAAAATGATTCAACTATCTCACTTTCATCAGTGTTCTCCATTCTACTCATTTTCGTATGTTCTACCATAACTTCCTTTGTTTTGCTATCATTCCTTCTTTTTGGCTAGGGTCACTTCCTTGATCCACTTGTTTCCTTTACTGCTTCTTTCCATGAGGGTTCATCCCAATCGTCACTCTCTTAATTGTCGACCTCGCAACATTGTCATCATTAGTATTTCCATTCTTCCCGCTTCTTTCATCTTCACTGTCAGTATCTTTCTCACCTCCGATATCACTACTCTCTTTATCCCTTCATTTGCGCTTTCTTCATCTGTGCCTCTAGATTCTCCGTCATTCTCTTCTATTACGGTAGAAGATAATCGAGCATTCAGTTTTGATTGTACCACCTTATATGCCTCAGTTTGATCTTCCACAAATTATGTATACTATAGCTCCTACAATTTTTACACACATAAGATAGTATACTAACATATATTTTTAATAGTTGAATTCTAGCAAAATAAAATTTTAAATTTGTTTGTTATCTTTGTACATACCTTTTGGTTGGGTAGTTATGTGGATCAAAGGGAATAAGTTTTTCCGCGTTGCATTTCTTGTATGGTTTATGAGCATAACCTGAAGTTATCCCGTGTGCTAACACAACATGTTTGCTTATGCTCTTGATGTCTCCAAGCATAGTAGTTACGTCCCAGTCTTTCAGAGTTGACTTGGTATATGTTCCGTGCGAAAAATGAAGTTTAGGACTCATCCTCTCTATGTAGTGAATCTGTATTGTAAGTAAGACAATGCATATGTCAATCAAGCATTTAATCATATATCGAATTAATGTATGCCAAGTTCCACCTTGAACTCGCCAAAAAGAAATCTATCTTCTTTGAATTATTTAGGCCTTACGTTCCTATTTGCAGATGTTGCAGAATATGTTTGGTCCAATTATATGATGATACTTTGCTCAGGTCTGCTACGATTTTCACATACTAAAGCAACATGTCGTCATAATTGTCCGAACAAAGAAGCTAGTCCAGAATAAAGATTAACACCGCCTTGCACCATGCGTTGGTCCATAATAAAGATTAACACCGCCTTGACTTGTAACATATCTCTTTGAGTCACCAGGTTTATGTCTGGAATGATGACACTTAGACCGAACTCAACCCTCAGAGTTGTTATGTCCTTTTCTTTACAGTTGTTTGGGTTTACAACTTTTCCACCTGTGGGCAGATCATAAACTCTTTCCACATCTTTTTGGCTTTCCTACAAAGTTTCGAACTTGCTCAGTTTGATATGACTTTGTTCCTTTTCAAAGTTATCCGAGTAGAACTTTACAAACTCTCCCGTAATCTTCGTCCAATTGCATATTTGCAAGAGTGACCAAAAATCCTGCTGACTTTAACAATATTTTCTTTCTTCATGCCGTTGAGCTTTCTCTGGTCCGAGAACATTAAGCATTGTGTAAATAGCTTGTGGTTTGCACATGTGCCGATATCTTGAGTTGTGTGAATCTCCTTCCTCATTTAAGCTTGCTTCTTTTGATTTTGCCATTATGATAGCTAGACAAAATAGAATACAGTGTAAGAATTATGGACATATGTCATATTAATTTGCCAAATTACTATATAATGTCGTGACTACTATAATCTCTAGGCACAATAAGTACTTATAGTTGTTAATTTGAGACGTGGCAAAAAAATATCAATAGAAATATGTGAATCAATCATACTACAATAATCAAATACCTTGATGATGCACCTTAGTTAAATGAGTAACGTGCTACAAACTCTCAAAAGTAAAACACTTAAATCAAACCCAAATGCAACCAGATTCAAATCACTGTCTCTAAAGAAATCACAAAAGAAAATGTAAAATTAGATAAAAAAGTATGATCATATCAATTAGATAAAAAAGTATGATCATACCACAAAAATGTATTACCAAAAAGATCAAATCCAACAAATTACATCAGATTAAAAAGTATTTCAAACAAAATGTATACAATTTAAAGCTAATAAACATACATAGTGTCAATAATGTGACTCAAGTAACAAACAAAAAACTTATATTTCCTCTGCCCAAAGATTATCGCTGATTCTTTAATACTGAATTATTCTAGATATTAAGCCAGAGTTTTGCTAATATTTTACAAAACATATCAATAAAAAATATTTTTTAAATTCTTTCTATCGATATATTTTCATCAAATATTATACAACACAACAAAAATATTATGGTCAAAGTTCAATTATTAAAAGTCAAAAGCTTAAATGCGACAATCTTTTAGGGACGGAGATAATATTATCGATATTTCAATTATTTGCCACAAAATTTTTCTGGCGGCTAATTTCAGATTTCATTATGTTGAATAAGTTTGTTAATAACTATAAGTCAACTATGAACATTTCATTCCAAATTCATTTTAAATTGTATGTCAATTCAGTGTGAACATTTTCATTCCAAATTCATTAAAATTGAAAGCAATTTAAAATTATGAAAATCTTAATAAACATGCATTAGCAAGTTGGAATGGTCATTTTCACTATATAATTTATATTTTCACTATTTTCCACAAAAAGTCATAATGCATAATATCATTTTTCATTAAATCTGAATAAGCCAAGTTATTGCGTTAATCAATTATGAAAATTTATTTTAAAATTAAAATTTTTAGTACTAGAAAATTCAACAAATAAATTTCTATATAATTAAATTCTACATTGTATCATAAACTCTAAAATCACAAAAAAATAATTCATAATCGGAATAAATTATACTCTAAAATTAAAATTATAATTTGTACATTCTAAATTCCCCAATGAAACAACGCCTATCAACAATCTAATCAATTCATTGCCTTTATTTTACTGAATATTATACACAGAATTTTGAACAATTAACCACTTAATATAGTTCAAGCATATATTTCGCCGCAATTAACCTCAAAAGACAAATGTAAGCTATAACAAGCATTCATTTCGACACTTCAAACACGCGCGATCAAAAAGTCATTCGAAATGCCGCCAGATCGTCTGGTGAACGCCATGTACGACGAATGTGTCTTAACGTTATAAAGTATAATGACTATCTTATAGAAAAAAAGTACGGAGTATTTGTAAGAAAATCAAGACAAAAGGAGGCATCAAATAATTAAAAATGTCCATATTGAATAATCAATAAATAAATCAAATTCCCCAAAACCAAATCAGTCTCAACCGCCTCCCACTAAAACCTCCACCCCACTTCCCCCTTCTCTCTAAAAGATGAAAAGTCTCCTCCTTTTGTATTTCGCCTCCACACACCTCTTCCCTCTCCACCCCCATCCATCTTCCGTCTTACCATCCTCCATCACTTTCCCCTTCCCCCACCAACGACACCACTACTCAGCTTCGTGAGGATTTAATTCACCAAATCCGGCCTCAACAAATTTCTCCCAACAAAAACTTTCACCCCACCCCCATACACCTTCCCCCATCTCCCAAAAACTCCACCGCACCACTCCCACCTTCGTCATTTTCCATCTTAACCACTACCTCCAACTCCAGGCTCCACCTGCTCACTCCCCCATCCACTACCTCCCCATCTAGAATCCATAGCTGTTTTACGCCTCCTCTCCACCAAAACAAAGCTGGCCAGAAGGTATTTCAAGCCCGTATGAGCCAAGAGTAGATATATGTTTGCTCGGCCCAAATTCCAACTCCGTAACTCCGACCCACCCGCCACAGACCACCGCCCGAAGTCATATTATTATGGACTTTCTCCATGGCAAGTTTTCAAATACAAGTAACATTTACAACTGTTGTAGCCCACTCCATTAAGTGCTACGACCACACATACGAAAGGAAATTTTGTTTTTGAAAACAACGAAGGTCTTCCCTTTAGGGTCCGGATATCTCCTATTTGTTTTCGGTCCGGTGTTATTGCTGCTACTTTATTGCTTATTTTTATATCTATTTTTATTTACGATTGCTTAATTTTGTGTTCTCGTGTTGCTCTTGGCTCGAGACTCTCTCAGGATTATCATATCCCCACTCCCTAGCTGGCTGAGGCTTATTTGATTCTAAAAACAAACTTCCTTTGAAATGCATTCCTCGGGCTTCGTATGCCTCTCTGGCCATAGCCTCCACCACCTCGATATTCCATTTAATACGGAACCACGAGCTCCCCTCGAGCTCGTCTCCGATACATCCGAAAAGCCTCAGTCAATGTGACACTAAGTTCTTCTACCTCGCCTCGCCTAGAATTGCGATCTAGAGTTATTTTCACTATCAAAACGACTTTCTCTCTAAACACCCAGACAAAATAAAAAGAACAACGTTGGGTTTGCTACTAAGATTACGGGGAATCATCTGTCGATTCCGCCTCCACGCGGATATAACCTATTACAATTCGTTGGATATTGCGTGGCTTCATGTCTGCTTCTCAATCGCTTAACTCCAGCGCTTGGATCGTTTCGCTTCTCAATCAAGGCTTTTCTCGAAACGCAGCACAACCTCATAAGAACAAATTCTAGACTTTGTTTTAGGATTAATCAGATTGCATTAGTTACAGAACGACCGCCCCAGTCGCCTGGCGCGGTAGTCATTAAATCCGAACACGGAAGTCACCAAACCGATGGACGACTCAAATTAAATACAATTGCTTCATCCAAATGTGAGCATAATTAAGTTTCCCAAATCAAAACAATTTTAAAATTTATAATCCATCACCGATATCGAAACGACCAACCCATAAATATATACACAACATATCTCCAAAATAAAGTACGCCGGCAAGTGCTACAATGTAGAAAGTAAGTGATTGCACTCCTTTAATACAAAATGACAACCCGCCGACAAGCGCTAAAGTTTCAAAAGGAAAAATAACAATCAAAACAATGACAACACATCAAATCGATCATGAGTGATCCTTCGGCCAATTCGACGCCACCTAGCCACTTGAACAAACTTCAACCAAATTTGGCTCAACTATCCAATTGGCCACCCTCGCACAATGAAAATGCCGCCAATAGCGGGTGCGGGGCGAAGCTGCTGCCTAGCGAACTTAACAATGTGGGTGAACTTACTACAATGAACGAGATAGTCGAATTTAATAATCAAATATGAATAATATATATATATTCAGGACTACCTAAATAAGTCATACAATAAGGTTCCAAAGAAGGTCTCAGGCATAACATGTTAAGATATAATGGAAGGTCTCAATAAAGCACACAATCACCCAAAATGAAATCACAGAGACTCAACATCGACTATAACTCTAGTCATCACCTTCTATCTCTCATATCTCCACAAGACTAACCTCTAACGCATTACATACTCAACTGCTCTACCCGCAGAATGGATCAACTGCTATTAAACACCGCTCTTATACTCAAGTATAAGGCCAAACCGCACGCTTATACCGTAAGATGTGGTCACACCGACAATGCACACACAAAGAAAGCGATCAAAAGAGAAAGTCATACCGCTCTTATAACAAGAGTGCCAAACCGCACGCTATAACAGAGCATAAAATAATAGCCACATATCCTGTATGAAGGAGAACTACCTAATCCCTAGTAATCCCAACTATAGGTCACCCCCGTATACTCAAGTGCCTCAAACTCACGCATAACCCAAACAACTACTCCACTCCCAAACAAGATATTAAAGACACGCCTAAAAACATCCCACAATCGTAGAATCAATCACAATCACGACAAGCGCCACAACATATCAAAAGTGCCGACAGTGCCATTACACATAATAGCCGAAAGGCCACGTAATTCGTAGAATATAAGTTGGGGAGTTCGTCGTTACTTACCTCCAAAGAATCTTCGCCACGTAAACACACACCACATAACACAATAATTACATGTATATCATTCTCACATAATCATAACACAATGGCATGTACATCATTCTCACATAATCACACCACACAATAACATGTATATCACAAATCAAGGTAAGTACGCAAGTAACACCCAAGTAGAGCAAGACTCACCTCCGCTACTACCGCAAAAACCTTCTCAAAGACAATCAAGGTAACTCTTTTCCACGATCAACGCCTAAACAACACCTGCAAATTATAATCAAGACCTATTACTATACCCAAGGCTCGAAGATACATAACCAACTCGTATAACTATTCTAAACAGTCTAACTCGACGGATAAACTATCGAGTTATAATCCCACCGGACACAACCCAAACGATTCCCCGCTAAATTCCATCTTATCACTTCTCATTACAAATGAACTTATAAGTCATTCTAATTAATCAGCAGGTCCATAATTAACAATCTATACTCCGAAATATCAATTATAACTCAACTTGGAATTAACACTTTTTCGACATAACTCCCTTTAAATAAATTTTAAATCACCAATTTAACATCATAACAACTAGAATAAGGTCCCAATATAACCTCCTACACATTTAAAGTCTTATAAAAATATCCACATAAAAAGTCAACTGAAAACCCAAAAGTCATCTCTCGACTCATAACGCCCTCAAATCCATCTCTAAATCACGAATTCATCACTCAAATATCGCCACATGTAACCCATAACCAACTAAGATTTATCATAAAATTCAAATTATGAAAAGCCACAACTAAAAGTCAACTATGTCAAAACCCAAGAAATATCTCTAAAGACTTGAAATTTCTCTTACCTTAAATCGAAGAGAATTACGGGGAGAACAATATTCTAAGCAACCGATTTCGAAATAAGTTTGACAATCATATTATATAAAATTAAAAAATGTTCATGTAGGGAGAGGAAGTATTTCACAAAATGAACAAGACGAAGACGATGACTTGGTTTAAGGACGCTGAGGATAAGCTTGCAGATATTTATAAAAAAATCTGAGTCCGCTCGCTTTAAGCATTCTCCGCTTATCGTATTTAAACTCACTCTAACCCGCCATTCAAAGATAAAATTTTCCATGGCAAACACTACAAATTATAAATGAAATTCGGCTCAAAAAGTTTTAATACTTAAATAATATTATCATCGAAAAACATACTATTCCCCGGGTCCCACCGCCGAATCGAAAATTTAAAATTTTTTTTTTTTTTTTCGAATTCGTTATTACAAGTTGCATTTCGTAATTCGCGGTTTATTAAGGTTGTACAAGCTGTTGACCATGTATCCGCATTCTTTTTTTATGTGATTACTAAACATTGATTTACTATCTAACACATACATTAAGTATTTTTATGTATTCATGTTAGAAATATATTCATGAGGACTTCAAAGTGATATAATTTATTTAGCAAGCACAAGACTATCAGTATCGGGTAAGTCAAGATTTTCAAAAGCAAACGATTCAATGTCAAATGATTCAAAGAAGAGGATTCAAGAGTGTTAAGGAAAAAGCAAAAGTTAGCTTCCAAGAATAGTTTAAAAGTCCCTGAATAATCTTAGCTGGAAGATCTTATACGGATATCTTTTCAAATCATTCTTGACAAAAAATTGTTAAATAAGCTTCAAAGCTTTAAGATGTTTTTCAAAATAAAATATTTTGAAAATATTAATGTTTCAAATCATATTATTAAAGTGTTTAAAAATAGATTTCCAACGCCTTTTGAATCGTTAAAATCGGAGTTATAACGGCTGCAGAAACGCAGTTTTAAGTCAGTTTGTTGCTCGCTCGAAGCACCACCGCCTGCAGGGCCTACTGGAAGACCCGATCGGGCCGAACGTAAACTTCCACAAAATCACTTAGTTAAATTATTCCGGACGGCTCCCTTAATCGTATCGAAATGATTGGGACCGAATTGCCCCTTTACTGCTTGATTTCCAATCTTACACCATAAACCCCACTAAACCTTTTCTTCCCAAGCCTTTCAAACATTTGTTAGACATTTTTAAGGAAAATCTCTCTTATTTTGAACATCAAAATCTCTCCTAGAATAAGCTTCAATTTTGATTATCCCTAGACTTCTGGACTAGAATCAGGCTTAATTTTTTATACGTAGACAAGGATAGCATGAAAGATTCACAAGCCATTTAAGCTCAAGAGAGAAAATAAGCTTCATCAAATTTATATCTACTCAACAAGGACATTAAAACAAGCTTCAACTTCATCCACCATTAAGGAGTTATATAGAGCTAAAATTGTAATACTTACTAATCTATTCAGGGATTATCCGGTTCAAGAGTACAACTTTTCTTTGAGAAAAGCGTTAGCATAAGTGTTCACGAGCAGTGGTTTTCTTACTGCTGAGCCCACCCAGGTGGATCGCCGAGATCAAGTACGATTCTAGTGTGTTACTGCTGTTCAAGGTCAAGTAGATTCTCAAAATGTTACGCGTTCACGAGTAGTGGTCTTCTTACTTGGAAGTGAACTCTCGATTGTGTGGATTGATTAGTCGTGATTGTTAATCGCTTGTAGCTATTGTTGGGGCGTTGTCTGTTGGGTCAGTCGGGATTCAACGCTCGGGAGTTTTCCGAGGTCGCTTGAGGAGTTCTCGAGTGGTTGCCTAGAGGCGTAGCTAGGTGGTCTAGTTGGTTAGCTAGAGGGTATATATTGAGTTGCTTGCTTGTACGCCACGAGTGGTTGAACTCCGGATAATATATACGAGGTTACATTTCCAAAATCCTGCTGAAGCCGAGGGTCGAACACCAGTTTGCCGGGTTCGCAACAACGCTAGTTTAGCTCAGATCTTCTTCCCTACTTTACTTTATTGCTCATATTATTTATACGCTAGAATTGCCAGGGATTCTATTATATGTTTGATTGTGATATTAATTATCTATGATTGAATATACTTAATTATAAAGTAAAGATTATCTAAGTTTCTATTTGTGTATTTGATTTGAAACAATTAAAGTAAGTTGTTTATCTTCCAAATCATGTTGTTTGATTGATATATATTTATAATTGTGTTTCATAAATCAAATCAAACATCGCTTTAAAAGAGGCTGCTTAATATTACTTTCTGGCTTCATTCCACATTTGCTTTACAAATTACTCAAAGTATTATTTTTGGTCAAATTTATATTAAAAGCTTACAAGACGAAAACGGTCAACGACTCATCAACCTTATTCACCCCTCTAAGACTGTCATATATTCTGTATATTTATCGCTCATTCTTGTAAATCAATTACAATATTGTCTGGATGTAATATCCTCTTACATCCTCTGGTGCTATAAGTTACTCCAAATAGTGTCACCAACAAAGGTGAAATTATTATTTTAACCCCCTATTTATAAGTGTCGTGTTTGAGGAAGTTTCATTAAGAGCAAAATAGTGATTTCATAGTTTCTAAATACTGTTTCAGTGTGCCTTAGACTCCAGTGGCTTTTAATCCTACTTTATAGTGTGTGAGTTGGATTCTTATTATAAATAAATTTGACTATCTAAAAACAAAAAACAAGTCCCCTCCCCCCCTCCACTTTCTTCTTGAACAACACGGTCCCGAGGTTTTGAGGTTTCAAAATCTTTGTCCAATAGCTAAAGTTCTACTCTCACTTCACCAAAGGTAACATTTTTTCACATGGGTTTTGCTTCTTTTTTTTCCCATTTACTTCCTTTTTATCTATGTTCTGATGTTCATAACTTTTTTTAACCCCAAAAATTAAAAATTCATTTTTTATGGTATACTTAAGATTTTTTCACATGGGGTTTTTTTTCCCATGTACTTTCTACAGTATTTTCTTAGTTTTTGTACTTTTTCTTAAGTTTTTCTCTGACACATATAATTAAAATTCATTTTTTTATGGTGTTCAGCTTAGATTTGTTAGCTTCATTTGCTTGATGGGTTCGTATTAATATTTGATTTGTGTTTGTTGAGATCTGTTTGAAGCTATAAATATCAGTTTATTTGACTTCATTTCAAGAAAATTGAGTAGTTATGAGTTTTTATGGTTGGCTTTTTAAATTTTGAGCTCAAATGTTTGTGTATATGTTGTATAATGTTTGGTGAATAATATATGCAAAGATTGTATTTTATCCTACTTTTCTAGGAATATAATTAGTTTGATTTCAAGTCAAAGTTATATTGGTCTCAAATATTTTTATATTTGTTGCATAATATTTGCTGAAAAATATATGTAAAGATTGTATTTTTATCCTACTTTACTATTAATATTAATATGATTAGTTTGATTCGAGTCAAAGTTATGCGTGTTAATTAACGGCACAAAGTTTGTTAATTTTTACAATTGAAGATCAAACTAGACTATTTTGATATGTTACTAGTATTTATGTTTTGCAATATTTGCAGATCGTATAGGATAAAGAGGAGTTTTGCTGAAACGGGGGTTGATCAAATCAAGAAATAGATAGTGAAAAATGCCTGAGTTGCCGAAGGGCGATAAAATTCAGATTAGGGAGGTGTGGAGTACTAATTTAGAAGAAGAGTTTTCTTTGATGAGAGAAATAGTTGATGAGTATCCTTATATCGCGATGGATACTGAGTTCCCGGGTGTTGTTCTCCGGCCAGTGGGTAGTTTCAAGAATATTAACGACTATAACTACCAGACACTGAAGGATAATGTGGATATGCTGAAATTGATACAGTTGGGTCTCACATTCTCAGATGAGAATGGTAATCTGCCCACTTGTGGTACTGGCAAGTGTTGCATTTGGCAGTTCAACTTCCGTGAATTTAACGTTAGCGAGGATATCTTTGCGAGTGATTCAATTGAGTTGTTGAGGGAATCAGGGATCGACTTTAAGAGGAACATTGAGATGGGAATAGATTCTAACCGGTTTTCTGAGCTGTTGATGTCTTCCGGGATTGTCTTGAATGATGGTGTACATTGGGTGACTTTCCACAGTGGTTATGATTTTGGATACTTGCTCAAATTGTTGACTCGTAGGAGTCTGCCCGACACTGACTCGCGATTCTTTGATTTGATCAAGATATATTTCCCTATAGTTTATGATATCAAGCATCTGATGAAGTTTTGCAACAGCCTTCATGGTGGACTGAACAAGCTTGCCGAGATCCTTGAAGTTGAGAGGATTGGAATATGTCATCAGGCTGGTTCTGATAGCTTGCTCACCTCTAATGCATTCATGAAGTTGAAGGACAACTTCTTCAATGGCTGTGCGGAGAAATATGCAGGCGTTCTCTATGGTCTTGGTGTAGAGAATGGCTCTGAAAAATGACAGACAAGCATCTGTGAGCTCAGTTGATTAGCAAGTCCTTGTAAGACCTTCTACAGTTGTACACTATTGAAAATAATTTGCATGGTTCCTTGGTTTCTCTCATCTGGTAACCATCTTGTAACTCTCCCAAAAATGGGAACTGTAACTTTCAACTGTTTGTTCATTGTTAAAATTACAGTTTCACATCGTTGTTCGCTACTTGTTTCTTCTTTATTGTCATTTCACTAGTTTTCGTCACTTGTTTCTCCAAATATGCCTTTCAAGATTGCACTCTGAAGTGATTAACTCTAAGTATCTTGAATTCCAGATGAAAGTTCGTGTGATTCATCGACAAGCATAGTTGTGTAATTGCCGCTAGACAAAAAATCTGTGTCAAAAAACCAACATTGATGTCCTGCTGGTTTCAACTTTTCATGAGTAATCTAAGAACTGCACTAACAGAAGCTTCACCTAGAACAACTCATTATTAACTTTTGGTGAAGAAATTAGAAACTTCAATTCATTATTATCTACAATTTCCAAATGTATAATCGTACAACAATAAACTGAAGGCTAAAACCCAAATCAGCATAATTTCCACCCCCCCAACCCACTATTTGGAATAAGCTATAATACAAAATGAGAAAAATATAAGAACAAGAAAGGGAAGAAAAAAAAAACTCAAAGAAGAATCCAATTTTAGTTACATGCATTTAGATGCAGTTTCTTGCAGAAACCAACGAGTCACTGTCATGATTTTGTCTCATTAAAATGAGCGTATTGCATCACCCGTATTGGGTACCATCAGTTCTTCCCTCAACAAAATTTGATCACTGGAAGAGACTTGTGAGAGCCCTGCATTTGTCACACAGGTGAAGCCAGGTAATTTCACATCTTCTGGAGCAGGCAAGCAGATGAAGAAAGATAATCATAAATAATATACCCCCGTCTTTGGTTTTGAACATATTCCTCATAGAAGCAATAGCATTTAACTCATCTTGTTGTCTCCTTCTAGCATCCGGAGCACCTGCACAGCATGATGGGCGATTGAGGTACTGACTAGTAATATTATTGATGAGATGAAATTTTGCAAAACTGAAGTCGTTCTATGATGATTCACGGAAAAATGAATCCTATATAAGTATATAACCGTCTTAGGAACTTCAGTCTAGCTACATGAACTGAGTAGTTCTATGATGACAATCAAATTACCAGAAAAAGCTCATTATGCAGGAAAAGAATACTAGCTAATACACTTCAGAACTCGTTGGATTAAAGCTAAGCTAAAGATATAATTTAAGAAAACATATACATAGCAGATACACTCCATGTATTTATGGGAAATGAACAGAAACCGGTGATGCAGTCTGGTATATCGTACATGCAGTAGTTCACCAGAATTCTGACTTCCATATTTTTTCAGCTCAAGAAAAGGTTCTGGATAAGGAAGCTTCGAGTCTAAAGTAACCCCCAGAATATGGGTGCCTATGAGCTAGAGCCTTTCTTGGTATCATTTCAGACCAGAACTAGTACCTTCAAAGTCTCAAATACGGAGTACTAGATATTATCATTACCTGTGACATACGAGGCCTCACGTGAGGGTCTCGCCTGAGGCATAGGGAACAACAATGTATCATGGTAGAAACCTCTGGTTCTGAGAAGCTGTCCCCCAGAAGTGGATCAACGAGTTCTGATAAGGCATTTTTTTCCAGTAGGGGACGTGCCTGCTCCACATTAAGAGAGATATAGAAGCAAAAATTACAATGTGGGGAGGGATTTATGTCACCACGAACAGAGATTAATAGCTATCTTATTGACTTATGAATGAACAAAAAAAAGGAGAAAAAAAAAAACAGAAATTTTTCAAATGTTATTATGCATACCCATTCAGTCAGAAACTGTTGCCCCTTTGGGCGGGTCATGTCCACTGCTTTCCTTCCTGTTACCAGTTCCACCAATACCACGCCAAATGAATACACATCAGACTTCTCAGTGATCTCACCAGTTTGGGCATATTCAGGAGCTAGGTACCTATGAAATGAAGAATGGCCATGGATTAAATGATTGTTTTTTCAATACATGGAAAAATCAGAAGGTAGGGGCATATTTTTACCCAAATGTACCAACTATTCGCGTTTCCACTTCCACATCTCCATCTGGTTGCCACCGTGCAAGGCCAAAATCACCTACCTTTTAAAGGCAATAGATATCAGAACAGAAGACATTTGGTATATTCGAAAGCGAATATGTTAAGACATAAGTGCACATTAGGTTCCATTGATGCTTCAGGAAACAAAGGATAGCCACGAGAATTTGGCTGAATAAAGTAGTTGAACATAGGACATTCTGATTCAATTGTTTATGACTCACGGTTGGTTGCAAGAATTAATTCACCAGTTGTCTTCAGCAAAGTACAAGGCAAACATATTTGGACAATCTTCTATATGCGATACTCGGAAAAGTAAACTTCTTTCAGTCCCCCTCCCCTCTCCCTTTATTTCAAAACTCGAGTCAATAAAAAACGGAGGAAGTTGAACAAAGATATTTTACATAACTGGAACTTGAATCCAATGTCCATAGGGAAATATCCTTTTCGAGGGTCTCTATTCATCTTAAAAAGAGAATTCTACTGCATCCTGATTATCTTAATTTTTAAAAATCAAGAGACTTACTAATGGCTCAAAATCATGAGTGAGTAGAATGTTGTTTGGTCTCATATCACGATGAACAATACATCCAACTCTACACTCTTCATGCAGGTATCGCAATCCTCGTGCAGCTCCAATAGCAATTTTTTGTCTTGAAGGCCAATCTAATGGATCCTGTCCTCGGACTGCAAGTCATGAGTCAACAATCATTTGGCTCATGAAGAAGTTAATGAAGGGTACCATAAACAGCACGTTGTTATAATTCAAACAACATGATATAAAGCATGTTCAGGGTATTATTCAGCAGCATTTAAGACTGATTATAGAAAGAGTGATCAAGGTTTCAGAGTTTGATGATGAGCATGCATAAGCAGTTAGGAAATGAGATACGGAGTATAAAAATGTAACAGAGTCATCATCTAGAAGGGTGAACTTTGTTATAGAACCTAGCATAAGCCTCAATTGGAATCATTTGGTGAATAACAATGTATGGGGATGGAATGGATATGTAATGTTGCACAAGACATCTTCTGTTCCAAGATCTAAATGGAACTCAATGATAAATTAGTCAGTAGCTTTAGTAGCCGGTATCACTACTGAACGAAAGCAATAACTAATATCTAAATAAGGAGGGAAATGATAGAGAAAACGTAGTACCATAAAGATGGCTATCCAGAGAACCATTGCAGATATATTCATATACGAGCAATCTTCTCTTGTCCTCTACACAAAATCCAATCAACATCACAACATTTCGATGCTGTGCACAGCTAAGGACTTCAACTTCTGAGCAGAATTCAAGGTCACCCTGTGTACTGCCCAACTTATGTTGCTTGACTGCTACAACTTGCCCATCTTGTAGAACTCCACGATGTACAGTTCCATACCCACCTTCAGCCAAAAAATTAGCTTGAGAGAATCCATCAGTAGCAGATTCAAGCTCCACAAAAGAGAACCATCTTGCAGGTTTTTCAAATGCAGGAGCTTTGTGCCGGCATACTGAACAGAGGGGAGGAGGGCCAGGAGGTGCATTTGACTTCAGAGACACCATTTCTCTCACATTCTTGCTTAGGTCAGGTGGAAGGTCATCTTTTGCTTCCGTTTCTCTATTATGCTCGGGTAACTGCTGGCTAGCGAAGGATTTCAATGGAGAGTTGACGGTTTTGCTGTTTAATCTTTGAGAATCTTCCTTTGAACTCAAAGAGTCACTAGCAGAACTAAGACTTTCAGTCATCCAGTGCTGTGAACCCACGCTTGTTGAAGGTGAAAGCTTTTCACTGTCTGTGTCTGAGTCAGAATCATCATGACTGTGATGCCTTTCATTATATGAGACATTATATTTCTTAAGCTGCCAATTCACATCCTGGACAAATCTTGGAGAGTTAGAGAGATCTAAGCTTGAAACTGAGGATATCTCAACTCCGGTGGTCATAGAAGATGTATGCTCTGGACTGCTAGCTGGAGTCACATTTGGTACCCTAGTCACATCCAGCATTTCAGGGTTGCCCAAGCATTTTCCAAATAATTCTGAACTGCTAAAAGCATCAGATTGCATATTAGGTGAACCTATTAGATTCAGACGAAGCACTTTCGGTTGTGACTTTTTCATAACTACCACATTGCAGTCCAGCTGGTCCAAGCAAATCATTACTTCGTTTTTCATTTTTCTGTCATTAATCAAGCAAGATAAAACCATATGTTCAACAGACAAGGTACATGGTGGGCTGTTAGAATTCTTAGTTTCCAAATGAAGAGAAAAAAAAAAAGTTTAAAGAAATTTCATTACTTATCAAATACCACCCAGTTGGCTTTAGATTTCTTGGCTTCCTCAGCCACTGATCCACATTGTGTCCCAGAAACCACTTTTATCTTCACCGTTATCTGTAGAGGGCGGCGACAGAGGTGTTGGCAACTATGTAGGATACAATCAGTTCCAAAACTATGTAGATTCCCTTACCTTATCAGGATCATAAACATCCTGAAGCTGTATCATCATATCGCTACATGAGTCTGTAATAAAATCTTTTTTATCCAAAACTGTCCCCGCCAACGATCTCCACCGGCTAGCAGTACAATCACTATTAAATCTGGGGAAATTCCATCTCTTTTGGTCTAAAAAGTTAATTGCATATGTCAGGGTATTGACAGGACAGATAAAGGGAACTAACAACTGAAGGGGAATTGCGGAAAACAAGAGGATAGCAATTCCGATAGGTTTAACAGTTACAGCTACATTTGGCATAATACTAAAATTTTGTGCAACTATTTTATGCCATATATCAATATCAATTAATTGGATCTTATTTCTAATGGAATAAGCCAGATCCTAGTTTCAACATACACATGATTGTATGTGGCATTAAGCTAGTTGGTCAACTCACATCAAGTTTTCAAGTTTGAAAGGTGATAAATTAGAATTCTGTCTAACAATTTAAGAAAATGATAGGCAAAATCATAACTATTATGCACTTATGCATACATAAATCAATAGTTAATAAAACTTATCATTAAGAACTAACAATTTCAGTAACAAAATTAAGAAAAAAAGATTAATATTGAAGGCATATTTTACATAAATGTGAAACAACATTGAAGAAGGTTACTTGAAATATGAGCAGGAATGACCACAACCAGCTTCACACAATCCCCAGGTTGAACCACATGAGTCAAAGCCCACACAACAGCAGTTCTTGAAACTTCTTTAGAAGCTTTCACAGCAACAACAACAACTCTCTTCACCACTTCCAACTTTCCTTCTTTTCCACTTTTCTGCTTCAAATTCATCTCACCCCACAAAATAGTCAGCTTCTTAACAATCCCAAAAACCAAGAAACACTACAAATCAACATGAGTCCACTCCGGAGGCTCTCACTAAGCGGGGTAAGGGTATCGGATAGTACACAACCTTACACGTGTGACAATACCAAGGTCGTTTCCGAATTGATTCAAGAAAATACTAATAAGCAAAAAAGTCAATCAATAAAATCACCTAACCCCTCTGAGCTACTATATATAATAAACTAACAACAACTCATTTCAACCAATGCAGACTATTGAATTCCACCAATACCCAACAGTTGCAACCTTGTAAAAATGACTTTTTGAGCTAAAATTTCACACTTTCACATGGTTGTTAATTACATAAACACATGAAACATGAAGGGCATTTTTTATTTTGACAAAAAACCATGAAGTGGTTGAGCAAAAAGAAGTCTTTTTTTTTTTAAACTTTTAACAGCTAAAATGGTTCTCATTAAGCATAAAAGGGTCAACTATGACATCAAATACATCAAGACTCAAGAAACTGAAAGTAGAAGTAACAGGCATCAATTCATGCAAAAAGTATGTGATGAAAATAGAAGACAAACTGATTTAGGTGGAAAAAGGCATCTGCTAAAACAAGCAACTGTCAGCAATGGACAGCACTAACAGCCAAGACATGTTTGTTCTAGTCAGTAAGTAGCTACTACTTGTGGGGCTTCTAGACATAATTCAAAAATAATAACATTGGAATTATGACAAAGAAGAGTATATAGATTTAGTATGAACTTGTGGTTAGACAAATAAAATGAGATAATTGTACATTTCAAACGGTTTAAATTACAAGATTTAGTTTTTGGAGTTTGAATTAATGTAATAATAGTCCTTGAAATACAAATTTATTGGACGAATCGTCCTTTTGTTTCATGCTTTATTACATTTTTACGATGCATGTACGAGTTTTTCATTTAATCTTGCTTTATCTATTTATATACATGCAGTTTTTCTTCTTTAACGTTTTGTTAGTATATAATACTCTTTTTTTTTTAGTTGTTATTTTAGATATTCGTACATAAATTAAGCGAAGTTAAAATTTATCAAAAAATTACATTAACGTGAGGAATTTGACAATCAACGAAACAATATCATCGACGATTGCTAATTTGTGTTATAAAAACTAATAAAAAAATTACATCAAAATAATATAAAAATGTTGTAATGAAAGATTTATTATGTTAAAAAATAACTAAAAAATAATTTTTTTACTAAAAACGACAACTAAAACTGAGGGAAAGATATCATCAAAAAAAATCATTTAGCTATTAGTTGTAATTCAAATGACTTTATTACTCCGTATATTAATACAAATAAGTATTGACTTTTCATAAATTTTAAAAATTATTTATAAATAAAGAAACAAAGTTGAAGGGCCTAGAGTGTGAATAGGGGATAGTAGGACATTGAAGTGCCCCACATGGCACAAAACAACAAATGGATTTGTATTGAAGTGCCCCACATGGCATAAATTCTACTCGTAAAGAGTCGAATGTTAAATATCGCCATCCTACCTCATCATGCTGCCACAGTAGATTCGAAATCACACAAATAACGTAATTGCATTTAAAACGAAAGCTCAAATCCCCGCTAATCGGCGCACATCCCACCTATTTCCGTTTATTACGATACCGCCATCATCGTGATGATTCCTTAGTCAGAGAGTTTCAAACTTTTGGATTTGATATTGGAAGCTTTCTCTCTCTAATCTAATTAATGAATTTATATTCTCTCTCTGTTGATAGATGAATTATTGAATTGGGACACAGTACATGATGTCAGTCCCAAGAATTTATTGGTCTTCCCTTGTTTGGTTGTCAGGATCACCTTAGGATTACTCATAATACAAAAATAATTTATTTCTTATTTGATTGATCAAATGCACTTTTTAATATTTTGGAGTGCGTGAAAAATTAATTTTTATTATGTCAAACTTGTCCTAGCTCCTTGTTGGTACTCTTGGTGACTACGTAGTATTAAGCATTTTACAACATCTATTTTGAGTGGCTAGTGGTTCCACTAAATTCATATGAGGTGCCATTAACTAGAATCATTTAGGATCCCTTTGGAAACTATCATTGTTTTCTATTTTTGTTTTTAGTAAATTACTCCATAAATTAAAAATGAAATCATGTTTTTATTTATGTGTTATTAAATTAGAATCAAAATATGTTTGGTACACTCAGTTTTCAAAATAAAAACAAATCCAACTCCGAATTGTCCCATCAGGTTTAATCCAAATACGAGACTTCGATTAAAAAAAAACAAAAACAAAAAATGAATTACTAATACTGAATAATTTATCAAGAAAGGCACATGAATTTCGAGCTTAGAAGAGTCAGCATTACCCAAATACATCCTTATCGGTGAGTGTTTATTCAGATAATAATTGAAGAGTAGTAAATGGGGATAGAAGAAGGGGTAATGGGCATGCATCAGAACTCAGAAGCATTGGAGATGAGCTCCCTCAAGAATATGTCTGTTATTGTAAAGAATGATAATTGATATCTGAAGTACGCGTATAAACCCGCATTTATTTATTTTTGAAGAAAAATACTTTTTCGCATTCTAAATGAATTATACTTTAAAAACTCGCTTTTTGCTACCGTATAAACGGCAGATAAAACATTTGCATGCATTTATTTTTAGTAAGATTGAAGATGATTGTTTTTTTTTTAATTAAATTAATTAAAAATTATTATTAAAAATTTATCCACTAAGTATTCTATTTTAAAATTTTGCACTCCATAAAGATAATATATATAATTTTTCTATTTTGCCCTTAAATTTTACCTATTAAAGAATTAAATGCCAAAATATTTTTTTCAAAAAGCCTTGCATCTTCAAAAATCAACCTCAAAGGCCTATTCGAAAAGCTTAAAAAGCTCAAGATCTATTCAAATGATTTCTATAAATTCGTGTGCCTCGTATGAAATTTAGCCTAATTTGAAAAGAAGAAACTTTTCATCCTTTTTGTGTACTTCTTTACATAGACATTAAAACGATATAACATTACTCTTTTCAGAACGATCATGTTAAAACGAAAAATTGTTATTTTTATTAAGGTCTAGTTTATTTTAATTTTAGTAATTCACAAACTACGACGAAAAATGGGAAAACTGTCTTATTTCATCGTTTTTTCAACTCGAATTGTCAAAGTATGTCCACCACATCTCGTCATTGTCGCTATTTAGCATAGACGCATTTTAATCTCTTTGCTTGTCGCTTAAGTACTATTTTGTACGAGGAATTTGGATCAATAACACATTTTTGAATTTTGTCTTAAGGAATAACACCTTCCTTTTTTTATTTGCTTAATAACACTCCTCCCCTACGAATGTACTAAAATGTCCCTTCTTCCCTTCTAATTCTTCATGCCCTCTTCATTTTCCCTCCATCATTTTCATTTCCCAAATTTCCACCCAACTTGCTCCATTGGCAAAATTTCAAAAAGATTAAACTTTGAACCAAAATCTTCACCAAGTAAGCCTTTGTTCTTATGTTTTCGCTTTTTTGTTTTTGTTTTTTTTTTTTTCGCTTTTTTCATCGCTTCATTTTTTTTTCGCTTATTAAATGTTTGATTTTTTGATAATAAAAATTCGTAGGTTTGTTAAAAGTTTGATTTTTTTTATATTAAAAATTCATGTGTTTGTTGAAGGTCCGAGTTTTCGAATTTTTTGATAATAAAAATTCATGATTTTGTTAAAGGTTCGGTTTTTTGGGTATTTTGATAATAAAAAATTCATGGGTTTGTTAAAAGTTCGAATTTTTTTTTTTTGTTTTTCTTATAATCAAAATTCATGGCTTTGTTAAAGTTTCGATTTTTTTGAATTTTTTGATAATAAAATCCATGTTCATTGGTCTCATATTTTTTTTTTTTTGAGTTTTTTGATAATATTATTCATATTTCTTCAATTATTTGTTAATTTCTTCAAGTTTTTCGGGTGTATTATGATGTATCAGGCGACATCAGTAAGATGATGTATCGCGTCTATCGCGTATATTATCATGTATTATGCGTATATACATCTATTAAGTGCATGCATTATGGTGTATTATGATGTATAATAGTGTATCGGTGTATTATGGTGTAATATAAATGTATTATGGTATATTGTCAGCAGATTGTTGTATATATCAGGCGTATAATGCGATTGTGCGTATTATGGTGTATATTGGTGTATTATGGTATATTGAGGTGTATTATGGTGTATTCAAGTGTTTATGAATGTTTCATTGTTATGTAGGCTTTAAAAGAGGGTGGGGTAGACTAAAGAGAATGATTGTTTCGTTAGATACATAACCCACCACTAATGTGCATGTACTAGATAGAACACTAATTAATATTAGAATATACAATGTATAATTAAACTATATAGAAATTCAATAGTTTGGTATTTATGTTTCAATGTAGTTTTTTCAATGTATACATTTATCATGTAATATTTGATATTACAAAGTATTGTTTCTAGTTATAATTTCAATAAATAATTTTTTCTTCATAAATGAATCGAGCTTCAATCTTGTGTTTCATTCTTCAAAACTTTTTCTTCTTTCGAGTTTGTCACAATACACCAGAATTGAATTACCTCTAAAACTTAAAGAAATTTTAGAAACCCATAAATAAATTCAATAAATACTTGAAGAAATTAACAAATTATTGAAGAACTCGTTGAATCAACGAATCGATTCACTTTTATTGTGCCCGCTGCGACAATCAGGTATCAATTCATTTACCTGTCAAGTTAAATGCGATTACCTGAATCCTTACTGCTCACTCCAAGAATGGTATATTAATAAAGGGTTCTCTCATGATAATTTAAGGTTAATATGAGCGACGTTAGATCTTAATTATTAATCGTTATAATAATAGTAATTGGTCAATTATTATTATTATACAACTTACTATTATCCGAGCCTGTGGGCGTCCAATACACATACAACGATATTCGAATAATATTTCATGAATGAAATTAAACGAGACTTGTATATTAAGAAATGTATTTCTCAATATTTATATATTTGTTAAATATATATGTCGATGAACATCAATCGATTTCAAACTCAAGTGTTTCTTAATCAATTAAGCAATGAGATCGATGAATAACTTGATAAGTTATTCGGATAATGACTGCTAAGATTTTTAATCGACTCTGTTAGTTAATTAAAATAGAACAATCCTCACTAGTAACTCATTATTTAATTAGAAGTTCATAACGGCTCCAATTAAGTTAACGAAAGTTAAACTGATTTTAACGAAGTTGCTTAACGAGGAATTTTGGGACTTTGCATTTAAAAGAGGGATTAGGTTTTCATGACATGTTAATCAAAAAACGCCCACCCCCTCAAAAGAGATGGGCCATTTCTCCTTTCTAGACTGAAGATTTCATCTTCCAATTCACATTTCATCACAAACTCTGAAGAAGTTCAAGCTTCCTCGGTTCGATTCCCCTCAGCGTGCAACGCGACATCCGCCGGTGTCAACAAGTATTGAGAGGATCTCGGTGGGCTTCACGCGAGGCACCACGCGGGGAATCGAAAGTTCCATCCGCTTCCGCTGTAACGTAAGAATTCTCGTATTCATACATTCATATTTTATGTTTAAATTAATTTTATTATTATTTTGAGAATCCGGACGTATTTAATTGGTGTTTATCACGACAAATTCATACTACTGCATTCTAACAAATGACCCCGTGAGCCTACCAAGTTTAATGTATTTTATCTAGTTTGATCAGGCGTCGACATAGTTGTTTAGTTAATTTTGATTATTTCATGATTTATATTCAATTGATGAATATGTAATATGAAAAAATCATCCTATATATGTTTCACATGGCTGGAATCATCACTTCATGTATTGATTTTGATGATTTGAAGTTTATTTAATTGTTTCATGAATTGAAAGGGATTAAAAATTGATTAATTTGCATTTTTAATTTGAGGTAGAATCATTTTCGATTTTACAGTGAGGTTTAGAAATTTCAGAAAATTACGAAATTAAATCTGTGTGTTCTTGACCCTTTGAGGTTTATGCCAGAATTGTTTCAGAATTTTTTGAATTTTTTAAGTACTCCAAAAAATTAGTTGAATTTCTGGATTGTTTTGGGTTTAATCAAAAAACTGTAAGTCATTATAAACTACCACTTTGACGTGTTCAATAATGGTTGTTGATGTTCAAGAAAATCCCAGAATGTTTCAATTTTTTGCCCTCCAAATCTAAGCTTTTACAAAAAGTTTCAATTAATCTCTAAAAACTCGAACTCAAACGACTACCAAAAATCGGACGCCGAATCTGCGAATGGCCTCTCCCGGCGCGTCCGGCAAGCCGGAATTTTACGCCCGCCACCGACGTAGCCGACATTTTAATATGGCACCGGGCCGGCGCGTGTCAGTCGTGGGTGGCCGGAGGCCGGCGGTTTTGGTCGTTGAAGTTCGTCATCCATTTTAGAAAACCCTAAATGTATTTTATGTAATTATTTTTGGTTTTAAAATTTATTGGTAATTATTAATTTCAGTTTTAAATGTTAAATCATAAATTTTGTCATTAAGATGATTGAATATATATCTTGAATGGCATTAAATTTGATTTATATTTCCCTTTCAAAATATTTTCATTAATTGATAATTTTTGAAAATATTTCATGATAATCTTAAATTTTAGTTTTGAGTTAATTACTTGTAAGTAATTATTCCATAATTTAAGAGGTTGGTAATTATTGTAATAATTATCATTAATCATGTGTGAATATATTTTGAATTTAAAATTTACATTAATTGATAATTAATTGTAAATATAATGGGTAATTAATTAGTCAATTATGAACACAATTATTTCATTTCATTTAATATGTGACATTAAGTGCATTTATTTGTTTTAATGTTTTGCCCATATATATCAAGTTGAAACGGAACGGAGCGTATCGATACGACTGCGTGTTTTTCCTGGGTCACAAGTATCAGATATCAGATACGACTACTGAGTCATATTATTTTATTTTATTTAATTTTCTTTGCTTTCTCCCACAAGCCAGACGCTGCCTAAGTCGGGATTAAGGTAATGAATTGTAATTCAAGACGGAGTCATGAGATTCCGTAAGACAAGAATCAGAATAGGCCAAATGTTAGTTTTCAAGTTTTGAAAACGTAATAGGCCTGTGGTCATATCATACGCCTGAATGCGCAGAGATTACTTGTTTTATTTTTCATGTTGTACATATGCTTGATTATGTGCTACAACTGCATGGTAAAATAAAAGCAAAGTAATAATAATCTCACCAATTTAAAATTTAAGCAACGTATCAAGCCAATTTTAAAGTTGTGAAATCGGTTGCATTATATGGACACACTGTGATGGCAGGTGTTATAGTTTTGCACTTAGATATGACAATGGATCATGTTGAAGTGATTTCCACTAACGCTGGCTTTATTTATCATTCCAAGTAATTTTTGTTTGACCGTATGCTTAACCGGTTTGTCGGAGATACAAAAAGTCGGTTAGCATCTTGAATAGTATGCTAACGGCTAATAAGAGTTATGTAGTTTTACATAATTGCTTGATAACCTACTATTATAACTGGATTCAAAATGTCAGTAGCGGTCACATTCGATCTAAGTTGCACAGTTCTATACTAATATATTTCAAGTGGAGATTTGAAGTATTAGTATTTACTTACAATTTATTTTGTAAATGTTTGGCATGATTGTTTACTGATTCTGTTGTTTTTACTTACTTATTCTTGTAGAATTTTAATGGCTACTTACTACTACTACTATAAAATCTCGTCAGCCAAAGACTTGAAAAGTTGAAAGTCAATAACTCCAAACTTCGACGAGTGGTCTCGAAATTTGAGAATTATTCTCAAGCAAGAGAGAACTGAATACGTACTGAACACTAAGGTTCCTCCGAAACCTAATGATAGTGCCTCCTATCGGGAAAAGGGATCCCACAAAAAAGACAAGTCCGATTGCCATGATGTCCAATGTCTCATGCCGATTTAATATGGAACCTTCGCTCTAAATTCAATATTTAAAAAGGTGGCAAAGATATTACATATACCGGCAACTTGAGGAATTATTCCGAAGAAGCTGTTTGCAGATACGACACGGTCCGTGTTTCGTGGACAAGAAGTCGGGAACGGATGTGCCGCGAGCCCCTCATATCATTAAAAATGATTGGCTCGGTCGACGACCAACGCCTGGGCACCAAGTGTCTCAAGAACCTGGGCCGCGGATCTCATCCTCGAAGTCTTCTTTCCAAACAAATTCTCTCAGCTTGTCATGAACTTCAATATGCACAAGTTTGAGTTATTCTAAAATGAATCGGCATAAGATGATCACGAATGCCAAGCATTTAATCTGGTAAGACTAAAAACTTCTATTCTTCTCGCTTTGGTGGTCCAAAACAAGAAAAAGTCAAGAAGAAGAAGAAGTTTACCAAAGAAAGCCAAGGGGTTCGAGGAATCCCAAAGTTGCCGGGACGTGGAACACTAAAAGGGATGACAAATGTCATTATCAAGGGGAACCCAGTCACCGGAAGTCGAATTGCGAAGTTCACACAGACGATAGAAGAATGGTTTCACGACCACTCAAATTCTACAAGTATGTATGTTATTGAAGTTTCAAAAGCCAACTTCTAATTCTACTGTGGGTGCTAGACACCGTTGTGGTTCTCATTTGTCATAATATGTGAACTCAAGTCAAGGGTAAGACTGAAAGCAGGGAGTAATTTCGATCTATCGCTAGCTGAAATCTAAGGCCAAGGCGGCCCTCGGCAGCAGGATCCATCAGCTTAAATTTGCCCACGGGCCTTGTTTTGAACTTATCTCCTGCTTACTATGTACCACCGCACTCCAGGAATATTATTTCCGCTTCGCTTTGAACAAATGATGGTTTTTCATTTTCAATAGATCCCATGAATCTCTAGATCACCGTAACGGGCAAGATTTGGTACCGCCTCCCTTTTAAGATGGTCTATCTGCTTTGTATTACCATGATTGAGTCATATAACATAAACTTAAAACGGAATAAGCCTAATGACTTAAACCGTTACATACCGCGTGATCAAGTAGACGGCCATATTAACGAACCGAATCAAGAAATTCCACTCCCGCGATACTCGCTGCTGATTATGAATCATACGATAAGTGTGAATCTTGCCTTTTTGGGCAACAATGATCAAATCACCCTTCACCGGATTCAATGAAAGCGGCGTTGATTTATTGGGATCATAAGACCTCGATGTAATGGCCAATGAACACATCCGGAAGCAGGAGGTTATAACTACATTTCATTACACTTACCGGGATGATTACAAGAGATAAGGTTTTGTGTATCCTCGATGAGACACAAACACGAGTCCTTTGAGAATTCAAGGAGTTCCAAAATGAAGTACAAAACTGAACAAGGCAATAAAGATTCTCCGTCCGGGATGTAGGGAGAATATTTGAGTCACGAGTTCAATACTCATCTTGTAGAAAGTGCGGTATATTTCACAACTCACTCCGAAGTGTAGAACGCCACAACATAACGGGCGTGTTTGAAAGGAGAAATCGAACCCCTTTATTGATATGGTTCGGTCTATGATGAGCCTATCTGGCCTACCGCTAATTTCTCGGGATACGACTTCTAAGCGATACCTCTACCTTAAACAGATGTCCAACAAAGTCAATAGAGAAAACTCCCATTTAACTGTGGGTTCGGGGAAGATTCCCAAGTTGTTTTCAGATTTGGGGTCAGGAAGCTTATGTTAAGAGGATTAACAAAGGATAAACTTGCGCCCAAATCCATAAATGCTATTTCATAGGATATCCAAAGTGAAACATTGGTTACTACTTCTACCAAAGTTTGAGAATAAAATCTTCATTGCTACATTAATGGAAATGTTCTTGAAAAGGAATATCCGTCTTCGTATGACTAGAAGTAGTGGTGTTCATCTTGATGAAGCCTCCAAGTTGATGAAGTCAATGTCGATGCATCCAATGCGTAAGCATCCGACGATCACAAGAATTGGCACCTTCTTCATAAGATCCAAATTCTCATCCACAAAGGTTACGGAAGAACCAACCCTTGCGAGATCCAATGTGGATCGCCACTAACTGTAGCGCTCGGGTATGGTGAAGCCTTCATCATTGAAAGTGATTTAGCCCACTTCTTATAAAGAAGCAATGAATAGCAGCAAGGATGCTTCGATGTACGGCAAATAGCCACGCACCGGTATGGATTCTATGTACCGTGTAACAAGGCTCGGGTCCTCGCTTGGATTTTACCAAACGGGGTTCGCCTATTGAACGTAAACGTGGGTATTTAAGAAGAAAACAGATAAAGACTTAAACGCCGATGTTTTCAAAGCTAGACTCAGAGCGAACGGATGTAAAAGACCGCTTCTCCCGAATGGAAATTTGTATGAGGACGCTGTATATGGTGCAACCTCCAAAGTTTTTACACGTCCTAAAGACTCCATGTACGCAAGTCATAGGTCCATTTATGGTCTTGGAAGGTGCATCCCGCTAGTTGAATCTACGCTAATTTAATCAATTAAAGATTTTGGTTTCATCAAGAACGGGTTAAGAGTCTTCAGGTATACAAGAAGGTGTGCCGGAGTTACGTATCATCTATAGTCCGTATGTCGCATTTATTATGTTTATCATCGAAACAACGCAGTCACCGAACTCGCCTCATGATCGGGTCGCCAGAATGTTTCTCAACGTATGACTTGCATGAAGCGACAATATATACTTGGAATAAAGATCCACTCGAGATCGGGCCGTATAGTTAATTGGACTTGCCGATACCTATGTGAATAAGTGCACGCAGTTCAACATCGCATCAAGAAGCGGTAATCTCCCACGAGACATGGAGCTCAACTCAGCAGAGCACAATGTCCCACTACTAGTGCTGAGATGAACAAAATGAAGGATGTACCTTATCGCTCGGCTATAGGATCCATCATGTATGCCATGTTATGCACTAGGACCCGAAGTGTGTCTTACGACTCAGTATAACCAAGTAGGATATCAAGCTAATCCAAAGTGGGTAACCACCGATCGGCAGCGGAAGTGCATCTCAAGTATCCGAGAAGAAACTAAAGATGTTTTCTTGGTATACGGTGGAGATGACGAGTTAGTAGTCACCGGTACACCGATGCCATTCCCAAATTGCATGCTTTTGTCTCAACCCAAGGAGCAAAGATTCGGAGCGAGCCTAAAAGAAAGTATCGGCTGGCCATTCTACCACGCACTGAGTACATAGCGGCCTGCCGCTAAAGAAGTACGTTGATTAAGAAATTCGTGGATCGACCGTGCGCATCTAGCATCAGGACCAATAGCCAAGCGACAATACTGGGCAATAAATTGCCAAAAGAACCCCCGAAAGCACATCACAAATCCAAGCACGTACCCAGAAAGTATCACCTAATTAGAGATATGCTTAATAGAGGTGATATCAAAGTATGTAAAGTAGCAATAGAGGCCAATCTGGCCGATCCCTTTACCAAACCACTAAATCGCAAAGTACGGAAGATGAATACAAAATAACATAGTCTTGCATGACGTCGCAGCCGCGTTAAGTTAGCTCGAGTCAAGATAAATCTATCAGGTTATGTGAATAAATATTTGAATATTATTGCTTCTTATATTTTAAATATATTTGTTTGCTATGTCTATAAGGTTTAAACTTACATATAATATACATGTAAATAGTATCCTCGATGAAAAGTTAAATCCCTAAAGTTGCTCCCATGCCAGAGGTAACACGAATCGTTAATTGGCACCTCTTCAAGCCTAGAAACACAGATACCCAAAGGCCTCGTCGATGCTAATAGTTGGGCGACAAGCATCATAATGACCAATACGGCGCTTTGATTAATATCAAGACGATCACGCAATTGCAGTGACTGGGGATCAATACCGCTGGCCGCTGGTCCGCGACCTGGGAGACTGCACGACTAAACGAATTCATAGAAGATATGTATATCCTGTCCTATGATATTTGTTTAGTTTTAGGTTCGATAATTCTTAGACCTATGATATATAACTATCCTGCGGTTATATAAGCTCGGTGATTGACCATTTACTCCAACGCCCGCCTTAAGCCGGGATCATAACGGCATACGCTGGGTCACACAAATGGCATAACGATAGATGTCAGATATATCAGTGGATTTATCCGCTCCCTGATATACAAGGAAGATCTCGTGCCTCTCACGCTGTACCGACGTTTACGGACGCCATAATGCTTATTCGGGGCTCATACTGAGTAAAAAGAAAGCTGTTTACACACTTTCTATTGCTAGCCTACGACTAGAGATCACAAGGAGCAAAAGTGAATTGTAAAGTAATCGCCCATGGCAAAGGGAGTGTTGAAATCAATGAGAATTGATCTCTTTATTGTGCCTGGCCATGGCTAATCATAGACAATTCATTTACCGGTCAAGTTAAATGTGACATCGGAACTTAGTGTTCACCTTTAGTAACGGTATATATTACTAGTGCTGGTTCCATGATAATTTAAGGGCGAGCGATTGCTGATCTTACTATTAATCGTTATAATAATAATAATTGGTCAATTATTATTATTATACAACTTACTATTATCCGAGCTTCAAGCGTCACACACATACAACGATATACGGTCAATATTTCATGAATGAAATTAAACGAGACTTGTATATTGAGAAAATGTATTTCTCTTCAATATTTATATATTTGTCAAATATATATGTCGATGAACATCAATTGGTTAAACTTGCAAGTTTAATCAATTAAGTTCGGTATCGATTTAATAACTTGATAGTTATTCGACAATGATTGCTAGTATTTTAATTGACTTGTTAAGTTAATTAAAATAGAACAACTCACTAGTAACTCATTATTTAATTAGAAGTTCATAACGGTCTAATTAAGTTAACGAGTTAAACTGATTTAACGAGTTGTTTAACGAAAGTGGGATTGGGACTTGGTATTTAAATGGGGATTAGGTTTTCAGCGACATGTTAATAAAAACCTCCACCTCTCAAAAGAGATACCGCCTCCTCTCTAGAATCTTCCAATTCACATTTCATCACAAAACTCTAGCAAGTTCAAGCTGCCCGACGCCCCTCTGTGTGCACCCAGAGGACATCTCTGCCGTGTGTTGAAACAAAGATTGAGAGGATTCAGGGGTTTTCATTTAGGCACTACGCTGGGAATTGAGTTCCATCCTCATTTCCGCCGAATGTAAGAATTTCGTATTCATACATTCATATTTTTATGTTTAGATTAATTTACATTATTTTTGAGAATCCGGGATTTATGAATCGTGTGTTTATCACGATTAAATTCATACTAGATTCTAAATGTAATCCATGAATAATATTATTTAAAAACCCAAAAAAAATTAAACCATTAACAAACTCATAAATTTTTATTATCAAAAAACCCAAAAAATCGAAACTTTAACAAATTCATGAATTTTTATTATCAAAAAAATCGAAACTTTAACAAACCCATGAATTTTTATTATCAAAACCCAAAAAATCAAACATTTAACAAACCCATGAATTTTTATTATCAAAAAACCCAAAAAACTAACCTTTAACAAACCCATGAATTTTTTATTATCAAAAAACTGGAAAAAAAAGAACCTTTAAGAATTCCATGAAAATCGGTCCCGTCCGCTTATTCTTTCGGGCCGAACGTCAGTATTTAATCGACCGTTAAACCGTCCAAATCCGAAAGAGGGATGGAAAGTCCAGAGTAGTATATAAAAAAAAAAAGGGTTTCACACTCATATTTCTTCTCTCTGAATTGTATTTTCTCTCTGGCTTTGTTAGTCTCTTTGATATCAATTCATTCATGTGTTCGCTTCATCTACAAGACTACAACCAAAGGCAAAGACAATTATGATATAAAAAATCCAAGCCTTCATTTTATTCAATTTCATTAATTGATAATGATTGCATATCATCAATTGATAATGATTTCGATTTTTTTACAATGGAACTAATTGCAAATCGATTTCATTGCAAAAATATTTTTTTTTTCCGATTCTTGTTCATGTTTAAATATATAATGTTGATATTTGTTACTAAAACCTTGTTGATGTTGGAATTTTTTGAACTAATTTGTTGTAATTCTTGATGTTTAAATTTATAATCTATTTTGTTGGAATTTTTTAGTTTTTGATTATTTACCGGGCCGGACCGATACTCAGTCCGAAAAATGACCTATCCTGCCTGCTTCCAAATATTAACCGATACTATTTCCGGTCCGGTCTCGTTAGATCCGGTACCCATAACGGTTGGATACGGAGACATGCAATATCTGTTCCGAAAATATATTTTGTACCATCTTTTAATAAGGATACAATAACAATAGCAGCTCATAAACCCTTGCTGCTTTTGATAGAAATGACGCCGTCACCTCGCCGAAATTCTTAAATTACGCCACTTCCCCGCCTCGTAGCAACTGTGTGCCTTTCTTGTTTCCGACTTTCAATAACCCAAGAGCTAAAAAGTGAATGGCCGCCATGGAAATTGTTATTTCCTTACGCCATATGATCGCTAATCGAGGACCATCAATTCCAACGTAACAAAAACACCTCATAATACTTCTACTCGTCTTGCATTAAACACAAAAAAGCTTATAAACTAAATAATAAAAATTGAACAAAAATGCAAGCCGAATTCACTCCTACACGGCTATATCCAAATTTTATTTTCACTCCTCATATATTCAACAAGAACAAGAATCATTTTGTTTAATTCAACAATGAAATAGATAACAAATGTAAGATAAATATTTATTATTGACTCCTCGGATGATACATTCCTCTATGTAGTAAATGAGATCCTAATATCTAAAGACATTTATATCTATATTTTTACGGATAAAGATGTTCACTTCATTTATACTAAATTATCGTAGTTTGTCTACAACCTGTTATGTCAAAATTCAAGAAAATTACCGACGACGACGCATAAAAAATCCAGTGGCCTCTTCGCCTACGGTGTGTGTTTACCGAAGGACTCATTTGATTGTAGAATTTTTAGTCCCAAAATCTCATGCAAGATCTGGCCCAGACCGCTCCAAAACTATTCAAAATTGCGTTAGAAAAACAATTCAAACACAATTTAAGAAAACCCAACATGTCCCTTACCACATTATGGTTAGCTACCTCCTCCAACAACCTAACATCAACTCTGAGCTAAATTAGCATCATTAAAAATCTTGATAATTCATCTCATAAGCTCAGCATAAATTTATCAGAAAAGAAGCCGAAAAACATAGATTCGACTCAAATTTCGTAACTCAATCCCAATTGGATTCAACCACCATAAAATGCCTCAAAATTCCTCTCACCATGCAGAAAGTTGTTCTAAACACAGAAATACCACTCCAAATCACTTCAAAGATAAGACAACAATACCAAATCATAAATAAATCAAATCCCCATATATTCATATGATTAACCAATGATGAATGAAGTCAATATAATATTCTTTTCCTTACTTCAACAATTAAAAATGTTACTGATCAACTTTTGAAAATAATCAAAATATTTGAAATACTTGAGAATCTTTTTATTTTAATAGTTTTCCACCACCACTCCTATTAATTATATATTTCTATACATTTTTTGGAAAATGCGCCGGAATCATCAAACTCAAGCCGGAGAAGGAGTCAGTTTGACGATCGTAGGAAGACCAAGTAAAGAAGTCGCTGGGAGAGATATCGCGACGCCTCCAATCAAATTGACCAAAGTTTGATTTGATTAGGTCCGTTTTTCAGTTAAATATCTAATTAATTGTATTTGGGTCCTTTAAAATTTTAAAGTATTTCAAACTGACCCTGCGCAGATTACACAGAACAAAAAATGCATAACACCCAAACTTTTTACCTTACAAAGACCACATGCACGGGTCAATATTGTTCTTAAATCAAAATATTTTTCAAACACACTCATTCCCAAACATCTTCCTAAATAACATCCCTCTTGAGTATGGAAAGTTTAGTGGACGGATTCGCGGATTTACCCAACATATCATGTATAATTATCTCAGTGGAAACAAATTAATTTTTGGAATGATTTTTGGCTCTCCCTTCAACCCAATTATCACTTATTCAACTCTCAAATCATTATCATTTGCCACCTCCACCATATACCCAAACAGTTTATGACATAACAAATGAGGTTTTAGCATGAGACCTCCTAAAAATTGATCACATTTTTCCTCCTCACATCATACCTTCAATCATTAACATTAAACTAGATGGTACAACGAATACTTTCCATTGGAAACCTAATCACACAAATTACCCCTACTACTAGATTGATCTGTCATCATATATTCAATCGCATATACAAAATAACAAACTACTAAAAATATTTTCACTTCAATCAAAACATACTTGGAAACACCTCCGAAACTCATGTATACCACAAAAATCAAAGTATTCGAAATTACTCCCTTAATAGACTACCTACTCTTGTTAATCTATCTCACAAAAAAAAAAAATTTTGCATGAAATGTGTTCATCTCTTCCGTGATGAATTTTTTCGCGGTAATCGACTCAAGAGATCTATCATCATCTCTTCCTGCCTGCGTTCCATGATTACACCTCTATGGTCATGTTTTCACTCCTATTATTTTCAGTCATCAAATATAAACATTTTCACAATTCTGCATTTCTAATTTAAATTCATAAGAAATGGAATATTTCACATCTTAATTATCAATAAACAATTTTCCTTGCTTCTATATTATGGAAACTTAGAAACGACATCATTTTTAATCCTGCTAAATTCTCCACATCAAGGCTCTACACAATCCGTTCTACTATTTCTTCTCAGCCAAGCACAGCTCACCTAGCCACTTCCTCTTCTTTCACCTACTGCACCATCATGACAAACAATTACTACCTCAACTTTCATTTCATTATATAATGATAGCATAAACCACAATCTACCACAAACACCTATTTATACTATTTACTTTACCCTAGAATACAAACCAAATACTCGCATCCATATCCAATGCTACACAAATACATCTTTCAAATTATCCACAAACATCAATTGCATTCCAAATAATTCAGCAAGCACCCATATTTATGTTCATTCACTACAAATACACATAATGGAAGCAATTATATTTAGTATCATTCATGCATTAAACGACTCCACCAATACTATCTATTTGGTTTTGGATCATATTTTAGCATAGGTTATATCTAGACTACTTGTTCGTTTGCAAATCAAACGTAAGCTGAAATGATTTTTTGCATGCCTACCTATAAACATCTAATTTAAAGCATTTATATCTCAAGTCATCAACTACTTCTACTTTTAGTGATTTACATCGAAATTATTCAATTCTATGTGTTCATTTCTTGTAATTCCTTCAAGGGACTTTTATAATAGACTTATGAGTCATTTCCTTTTAAGGTTTACACTCTTCTATAGATACTATAATAGTCTCCCTTGTAATTATGGTGGTAATTATAAAAAAAAGGGGATGTGCACTTATGCACTAACAATATGTACTTGTTAATACGTCGAAGCTTCAAGTTAAATGGTCAACCGAATTTAAGTCTAATATTACTTTTTTGTCAAATCGAATTAAGTCAAAAATATATATATATATATATATATATATATATATAAGATCAGCCTGTCAAGTCTTTCTCAAGGATCGACTTCGCTTAAACCTAAACTACATGTAATTCCCTGAGTCGAGTCAAGATTGGCAATTAACAAGATTCCATCGATCGGACTTGCTTACATTTTCTTTTCATCCTTAGCTAGATTATAACAAAATTTGGCTACAATAACAACGGATAACATCATTTACTTGTGTGCCTTCTACAAGCTCCCTACTTTAATCGATTGTATATCACTGATAAGCACGTAATCACCAATATTGCATAATCAATAAAACAAAAGGCACAATGCAAGACCCATGAAGTATTAGAGGATCATCACCGCAATAACAACACTAGAATATGACTGCAAAGATACTCTACATCCTTGACGAGCCTCCTTCGGAGCAATTCTCCAGCCTTTATAATATCAGACATCAAACATTTAAAAAGCTTACAATATAACTACCCAATGGGTATACTCAATAGATGGATACAATTTTATAGAGTTGAGAAGGAGGCGCAAAAGGGTAATGATATAGCAATTTTTATAAATTCAGAACAATATACTGTTTAAATGATAATCTTAACCTTATTTAGTTTTGTCGAATTTCAACATATAATATGAAACTTTTTTTTGTGTGTTTAATATGAAACGAAAAATAATCATTTGAATATAATATAATATCGTATCAATTAATTAATTACAGTGAAATTGTCCTTTAATCAAATATTGACTATACCATCCGCAGGCACAAAAGTAGGTTGAAAATATTCTCCGAATAATAGAGAAGAAAGATAAATAGAGGCAGGTTTGAGCTGGCTTGACCCTATTGGTTGAAACTATGGGACTTGACACATAAGACCTAAAATCAACCAATCAGAATAAACCCAACACGTAATATAATTCTTAATTTATTACCAACAATTCTCAACATTATACTTCACTCAAAAAATCAAACAAACCCATCTTCTGAAACCTCTCTAAACCCAAAAAAAAAAAACATTAATCACCTAAAAAATGGCACAATTTGATAAAAAAGCATTGGTTTTTATGTTAATTATTACATCATGGTTAACAATTTCACATTGTTCAAAGAAACCAGTTGGGGTTGCAAGAAAAGAAGACATACCATTTATCAAATGCCAAGTTTGTGAGGTTATGGCTAAAGAGTTGTACAGACAAGTACAAGCTAAACAAGCCCAGATTTCTCCCAAGAAGGTATCTTTATCATGTGGGGTTGTTTTCTTTTCTCCCCTATTTCCTCAATTTGTAGTTTAAATTTGTGGTATTGTAATAACTCCATTTCGAGATAATCGAATGGTCTAATGGTTTAGCTAGCATTCATTGATCGTTGATGTCAAATGTTCGAATATCATTGTAGGGAAGGGGGTTGGGAATTAATGTAATTGTAACTATCAATAGAAGCTAACTCCATTTCAATTTAACTGGAAAGTTCGATTTAGCAATAAAAAGTACTCAATTTTGATCGTAAATTAATCTTATTTAAATTTTTGTTATTAACTTGAAAGATGATAACACAGGTGTTTGATTTGTATTATCTATAAAAATAATCTTTTGATATAACTACAAAGTTAAACAATGAATTATAAGTTCCGGTTGACTTTTTGTCGAATAAAAACCTCGAGTTCAATTGAAATGGATGGAGTAGTTTTTCAATGTACTCCCAAGAAGGTAACTTTATCATCTGGGGTTGTATCTATTCACTCAAATTTATTGAATTTGCAGATTAAAAGTTGGTCTGGTTTTGAATTTTGGTGATCCCGACTTTTAAAATTTTGAACTCGATATGTTGTATGATATTTGGTGAAATATATATCAAAAGATATTATTATTGACATTTTCTATGATTTACATGACATTTTTAAAATTGTCTAGTTTTGAATTTTTGGTAATCAACTTTTTAAATTTTGAACTCGATATGTTGTATAATGTTTGGTGAAAAATATTTCCAAAAGATAGTCTTTTTAATATACTTTATGATTAACATGATGATTTTGATGCAAATCAAAGCTGTGGTGTCAATTAAGGTCATAATGTTGTTAATTTAGCGATAAAAAATCGAACTAGACTATCTTTTTGGGATGGTAGTAGTATGTGAAGAATGAGTGTTTGGATGATTTATAGAGTAGAGAGTGTGAGACATTTGAATACATACTCATGATTTGCATTCGAGTGCTTTGGTCGAATAGTCGCATGATATGGATAGTAAAGTTCTGTTTTCTTCAATCAGGTATCGGAGTATGACATAATCGAAATGTCAGAGAATATATGTAATTTGAAGAAGCAGGAAGCTGATTGGATTCTAAAAATTGATATTGTAGAGCAAGGAGATCGGTTAGAGCTAAGATTTACCCCTTACTATTTCAATATATCTTCTTTTGAATAGCTAATTTCCGACATTATGGATTTATTTTTGTGAGAGCTCAATCTCTTGATGTGGGCATTCTTTTTATTTGATTTTGGGACTTTATTTGACTCTTGTATAGAGCTAGTTGAACAAGAGTCTGAAGGACAATGTGGTTCAAAATGCAAAACAGTCGAGAGGGCTTGTCAAGAGGTAATGTTCCTATCAGATTGTGGTCTTAGGCTTTCAAAACTTTGTTACTATTACTTACTAGTTCTACTTTGGGTACTGTTTTCGCTTTTGAAATGCTCTACCAGTGGGGTTTATAAGCCATCACTTTTAATACGTAGTTTTAGTAGGAATGTGAATCTCTATGTTGATATATAATATGCCTCATTGTTCCACTTGAGAAACATGAAGCTGAAAAAGACCTAAAGGATAGAACTTACAACGTACAATGCAAACCATTGACTCAACATCTCTCTAATAATTTTTATTTTATTCTTGCATCCGTTCCTCCTTCTAAGAGTGTAAACTTATCCATGCAGTGAACATTAAATAAGTTAGGAGGCTTCCAAAGACTTAGAGGTCTTGGGTTCGATTCTCACCATGTAAAGGGGCGGGGGTATTTAAAAAGAAAAAATAGTTACTATAGTTCATAACTCTTGTCTGACGTTGGAGTTCTCGTGAAGAGACCACAATTTATCTGGGGAGATTTTCTTCAAAAGAACATATAGGTGTTCGTTAACCAATTTCGAAGATGTAAAGATGAAATAATGTTGTTCTCACTTCTTTTCCGTAGCTGTATAAACGAGCATGGGTCTTTGACTAGTAGCCCGAGCTTGCAAAAAAATCGGAGGAATCCATGCTTGACGTTGCAATTGTTGTAGTTTACGTGCTCAGCATTTGTTGTATAATCCTATCTTTGATGAGTTGACCTTTTTTGAATTATTTATGCTCATCTTTACATCTCTTTCATATTCATGGTCTCTATATTCCAGGTCATGGGATATTATGATACCGATGTGGCGGAATACTTGTATAAGAACAAGCCCAAGGTTGAATCTCTGGTAAGTTATCTTTGCAAGGATCTCTCAGCATCATGCACCAGAAAGCCGCCACCAGTTCCAAAGGTAAATTTTCCTCAGCAGTTTCAAAGCTAAATTTTCAGTGAGATGTGTGTCTCTTCCAAAGGTAATTTGGCTTTTTATCTGTTGCTGTATCAACTCTAATTTTCCCCATTCAGAAAGACTAAATATTGCTACAAGCCATAATTTCGCCAAATGGAATGCTTTAAACTTGTTTTTGGCCACATGAAGATTAGATCAAAATAGACCTTTATGCTTGCATAACTTGTACCATGAGTGCATGACTCCATGAGTACTGTGCACATTTGAATTCACTCGGGAGGAGGAACAACAATTTGAGAGGCTTCTTAATATCGTTTTGTTTTCGGTATTTTAATCTAGGATTTCATGCATGCTGTATTGCTTCTCATACTAATCTGATACATAGCATATATATTATTTAGCCTTCAACTGTAGCTCAATAAAGTGACGTTTAGCAGTTAACTGCGTGTCTGAGTGCCTGACCAAGGTTCCCTGTGAAAGCTATATATGCTAACTCATCATGATTGCATTGGTTAACAATTTATCTATCCTTTCCTTTTACAGGATAGAGTTCCCGGAGAACCTTTCATTCCTAAGTCAGAGAAAGAGGCTGAAATGGAAAGGCTAATGAAGTCTATGGAGGTATTGGGATAAAATACTATAAATATCGTTGAAGGTACTTTTTGCTTCTACAATTATCAGCGTGATTCTGAATTAATTGGTATGCAAATCTATTTTTTAGGGTATGCCAGGAGCTCCTAACATGCAAATGTATTCAAGGGATGATTTGATGAACCAAAATTTTGGCAATGAAGATGCAGATGAAGAAGGCGAGGATGATGAGGATCAATTACCTTCTTCATTGGTAACGATAAGAAAAAGATTTGCGCTATTTTATATATACTTTTTCTGTTATCACATCGACTGCTTAGTTAATGAATGCATGAACCATCTTTCAACAGAAGAATGCTTTCAGACAAAAAGAAACCAAGAATGTCGACTGGAAGCAGACGATCACTAAAGGAATCCTAGATGCTGGAGCAGCTGTGAAAACAAACGTGGACAGAGCCTCTTTTCGGCTACAGAAATGGTGGAAAGCTAAGAAAGCAGCATTGACGAAAAAGGACTCGTCGGTCAAGTCGGAGCTTTAGACATCATCCACCATGTATTGAAATATGGCTTATGTTCCTTTCTAATACATCTCATCCCCTCTAGTTTCCTCTTGTATCATTCTTTATAGTTATGAATGAGTTACAGTGAAACTTGTTAAGTTTTCACTTTTTGGGACAAAAATAGGATTCCGGCCGAACCCTGTTTCAATTTTCCAATGAAAATCATGTTTGTTATTTATGAAGGAGCCATAGTGAACTTGTTTAGATTTTTACTTTTTAGGACAAAATATGTTGTCCTGCCTGACTAGGGTCATTTTTCTATTAGTTTGTTGACAAGAAACTAGGTAATGAAAGCCAAAAACTGTTTCCACGCACCTGTTGAAAACCCCTATCCACTGTCTGTCCCACATGGTGGAGAGTTTTTCTTGTGCACAAAACAACCCACCATATGTTAAATTGGGGGCGTAAGCAATAGAGAGCTATCTGAGAGCTTTTCTTGGGTTTGAGTATCGTTTGAAAGTGTGACTTTAGGTTCGAGCAACGTTTGAAAGTGTCAGTCTTAGAATTTAACGTTTGAGTATACGTTTGAATACATAAATCGAGCCGAACTTTTTTAAATCGTATCGAACCGTTTGAGTAAGCGTTTGAACACGCTTTTCTGAGTGGCCAGAATCGAATGGATGAGAGTAGATGAAATAGGAAGAAAATGAGATAGATGATGATAAATTTGTATTTTAATGAGGTTTTCAACATAGGTTTACATCATATCTAAGTGGTAATGGATCAAATGTAGCGGACCGAACTATTTCGCACGGTTCGGTCCGGTCCGTCGAACCTTGGATTTGCAAGGTTAGGTTTCGTATTTGCACTATCGAGACAGGCCACAGTCAAACTATTCAGGCACAATAATGCGAATCGAATCGAGCTTTTGGGTTCAGGCTCACATATGGGTATGTGTCGGCGTGTGAATACGTGAAAATAACTAAATCAAAATTTAGCGTGTGAATACATAATAGTTAAATCAAACTTTAGGTTTTACAAGAGATTATATTTTTCTAACACTTTAGCTAAAATTAATATACTTTTACGTTTAAAAAACATTCCAAGCACTATTCACAAACATGATTTGCTTCCATATTTTCCAATTAGTTAATTTAATAAAAAGAAAACCAAGAAATGAATTTTTAATTGAAAAAATAGTTATTAAACTAAGGGATGAAGGGAATAATATCTTTCATGTTTGAATTAGGATTTTAAGTTTAAAACTTAATCATGGTTATTAAAAAATTCTTGATCATTTAGTGTCAAAACCAATCCATTATCATTAACTAGTACTCCCTCCGTTTCCTTTTAGTTGTCTTTCTAATCTTAATTTGTTGTTTCAAAATATTTGTAGTTTAACTAAAAAATTATATTTTATATTTTTCAATATATACTTTTTTAACTACTTTTATTATTAAAATTATCATTAAGCCAAATTATATAGTTTGATTAATTAAATTTTACGTTTGATGTATTTTTTTTGATTCTTTTATTTTTTCTTAATTTATGCATAAATAATTAAAAAATACAACTGAAAAGGGACACAAAGAATATATCTGTATTACTTTCAATAGGGTTGCTGGGAGACTTCTATTTAAACGGAATCAAGTCAATGCAACATATGTAGATGACAAAAAAATGTCAATGGATAATATGGCTCCCTTTGAATTCTTCCAAAAAAGTCAATGCAAGAAATTAAGTTTTTATAGGTAGAGAAAAATGTAGCATTACACTTAACATTTCAGTACAAATAAATTAAAAAAGAATACTTAAAATGCACAACAAGAACATTTCAACTGAATCAGGATGCTGGTTCACATTTCAATAGCAGTTTCCATCAGCACTTGGTAAACCAAAAAAGTAGAGAAAAACGTTCACAACTTGTTCCAGGAAAGACCATTCAGCGCATGCGGTAATGTTGCGTTCTTGAAACAATGCATCGTCTACCATTTAAGGAGTACTTCAGAGTAATGTCGATATCACGTGGATTCTTCTCGTTCTGTGCAACTGTCATGAACCCGGTCACAGTCTCGCCTTCGCATACTGTCAAAACATCTTCAAGGTAGAGAACTGTTTGTTTCCAGTGGGTTGCTCGAGACTTTGGACCTACACAAGTTGAATGCTTGAGAATGTCGGAAGCAGTAAATATGATTTAAAAAATTCAAGTTCTGCATCTTCAATAGCAGAGCACATTCAGTTTGATAGCACTAGATGAACCTGATATAGGAGAAAAAACATGAAACACAAAGGAATGATTGCTATCAATATGCTCACAATCACCATTACATTTGCAGTTTCCATATTTATTTCCAAGTCTTATCGAGTCAAAGATTTTATGTTCTATGGCACACTTGAATATAATGGAATAAATCAAAATGACTTATCTATTGTGAAGTAGTAGATAGTCTTTGCATTTTATGTTGGGTCAACTCGGAAGCAGCCTCCCTGTTATCACAGGGTACGTCTGCATACAGTCTGACCCCCGTTAACCCACTTAGGCCAAAGCCTATTCAGAGGCAATGGGGCATGTTATAGTGTTATGGTTGCAGTTTCCATATTTACAATTGATAAATTAGTAAGAGAAAATGGGGTAACATAGTTAAACCAACCTGTTGAGAAGCCCATCAATTTATGACACTTAGTGAAAGAAACATCAAAATAAGCCACAAGAGCATGAATGTAATCATCACGTTCCGCTACAAGCTTGAAAGGAGCAGTGAATGAAGCATCGCCTGCAGACATTTTGGAGATGTCCATGGTCTATAAAAGGAGACATAAAACTTAGCCGGCAAATTACTCAAAATTCATACTTGCACTCTACAAGTCATAGAGAGAGGAGCTACTACGAAATTAGAACAAGACAACTACCTTAAGTAGTTGGCAGTTTGTAACAAGCTGCTTTTGGTCAACTATGTCAACAAGTGGTTCCATTATTGATTGTTTCCTAATGCAGCTCATGTCAAATCCATATACATTGTTCCAGACTGCAATTACACGTAAATTCCAGAGTTAATAAGTTCGACAAACGAGTTAACAAAAAGGGGACCAATGCAAAACAAACAGATCCGATTCAATGATAGCAGTTACCGATTGCCAGATAAAATTATACAGACATCTACTTGCTATCCACACTTAACGTGTACAATCTTAAGTGCAATCCGTGCATATGAAGCAACTCACATTCAATTTTGTCTTCCTTGTAATCAGCATCTTCAATTGCGGTCAAATGGAGAGAAGCTTTATCGGGCAAAACTAGTCCATCTTTAACCTGCAAAAAGAGCAAGCAACTATTAGTTTATATAAGAACTACCAAGCAGAAATACCATCTGGAGTTGTAGCTTACCAGCCATTTGTCACGAGCATAGAGAACTGTATTTAACATGTTTTCGTATAACAAAAAGTATCCCATCCATTCAGAGATAATTATATCCACTTGATCGACTGGAAGCTCAATTTCTTCGATCTTTCCCTTCAGAACTGTTATTACTGCAACAACAAGACTTGAGAGAGTCAATAAAGTTATACCAAAATGGGCAAGGAAGCACTAAACTTGTGGAACATATATATATCTTACCATCTGAAAGTCCATTTTGTTTTACAATTTCTTGAGCCATGTCAGCCATACTGGAGCACTCTACCTGAAATTGTAAGATGGTATGCTAAGAAACCACTTCAGGAAATGAACATCTTATATGTTACAGGTTTCTTCATTAGTAAGCAATGTATGGTAGAAACTAAGATAAATACAAAATTAGCAATCCCTGCTTATTTGAGGGGGAATGGTAAGAAAGAAAAATAAAGTGAGGGAAAAATTTCAATTATGTTCAATGAGAAAAATAATGTGAGTCCAATTTAATTTCGCAATTTATATTACTGACAATCTTGTTCATAGCTAGACATATAATGATATAAATTTACAAATCGAATTAAAAGGGAGTGCATACCGCATATACATGTTTTGCCCCAACTTTTGCACAGAAAAGTGATAAAATTCCAGTTCCAGCACCTACATCGAGGACAATCTTATCTTTGAAAAGAAAAGGATTCTTATACATGACATTTTGATAACTCTTTGTTCTCACTACATCTTTCAACATTTCCTGTAACATGAAGGAGTAAATGTAAAACCACACTACAATAGTAATTACAAAAAATATACAACTCAAAAGAACTTACTTCTTACAAGATTTGTTTTTCCTTTTTCCCAAATCATAACCGTCGAAAGGTTTTTTTAACAAGAGTAGCAGTTGAAAAAAAGCTAACATGGTGAATCCATGGCACACGAAGATGCAAATTAACAAAATGGGAACTGTTAAGTAGGGTATGAAAGGTTTAAGGAAATTTTGAATAACTTCTAGAATACAAAGAGTTGCAAAGTGAAGGTTCAGCTAAGAAGGAACATAATTAATTTTAATTCACCCAAAATTCTTTGAAATGAGGCAAATTTAAGTATGACCAACTAAAGAACTACTGAAGCTCAAACTCGATCTTTTAAAGGGGTTGTACACTTTACTCATAAAGTCAACTGACGAAGTTGCAGCTCTTATTTGTGATGCATTAATCACAGGTTTCACAAAGATGTGATAGTTGAAATACAGCTAGACCATCATAAAAATACAACATATCTTCCAAAGTAGTCAAGTAGCGACACAAAAATACAATCAATAGTGGACAAGAATCAAAATGCAAGATTAATTTAACCGGTAAAAGAGTAAAACTCAAATTTGTTCCATAAGACACTGCAGATACTTACTTCATGGATGCCTGCAAACAAAAAAGCACATTAAAAGTTATTTGAGTTCAAAATTGGAAAAAATCAACTATTCAAAATGTGACAATCCTTTAGGGATGGAGGGAGTATATTAAATTAAATTAAAAAAAAGAAGTAAATTTGTTGACTAAAGTGTTTGATATCTAAATTATATAAACTATAAAAAAATACCCAAATATGAATCTGGAAACATTTTTGTCCCTCTATAGTTTTTGGAAAAATGTTTAATAGAATTAAATTTTTCGAAAAATTAGGGGGCGACTGCTCCCCATGCCCGCCCTAGTTCCTCAACTGGCCGGGGAGTTGGTTATATAAATACAGCATTAAGCTCCATATTAAAGCTACAAAAACAAGCCATATCTCATTAAGTGAGCTAAGCTCTATATTGGGTCAACTAAAGCTACAAAGTTCGTTAAAATTTGAAAGTTGAAAAGCAAAGTAGACAATCTTTTTGGGACAAAAATGTATTACCAAAATGGGAATAGGAATCGAAATAATAGTCAGCACTAGTCTTGTCTCCACCAATGGAGGAGTCAACGTTTGAGTTGTGGTCAACATCTTGATCGAATGAGATTTTTGAGAGCTTTTGATTGGTGGCTTCTTCCATGTTGCTGTCTAGTTCCATTTTGAGGAGAATGTGGAAAAGGTTTCGATTTAGGGTTTAAGGTTGTAGTAAGAGAGTCGGAGAATTTATGTTTATTTTATTATGTAGAGGTTATTGTCTTGTTGCTTTATGGCTTTAATCTGAACTGCCCCCAGCCCATGAAGATACACGTGTTAAACGAACCGGGCTCCGACGTCCACTAATCATTTACTGCGCTCCTATTCCATTCAAGGCGTGTCTCAGGCCTCACAGGTACCATAAAACCTTTGCTACCCCGGTTTATCACTTTGAAAACAAAAAAGGTTTTAAATGTGCCCACGTTATGTTTAAACGGAGTACCATTTATAACTAAACGCAGTTGAGCGTTACAAGATTGTGGGGCGTTAAATAGGTTTTCATGACGTCAGTATACAAGAGGAAAAAATATGATAAATCCAATTCATTCCCGGTCTTTTCATGGTAAAACTTGAGCGTTCTGAAGATCGCGCGTAGTTTATCTTTGTGGACTTACACAAATTAGCGATACCCATCCGTTAAGTAAACTCTTTTTAAGTTACAGCCATCGCCTGCCGTTTTCGATTTTCACGTGAAAAGTTCATCATCGATAATGACTTACATTAGGTGAAGATTAGGCATCTTGACGTAGTTTGAGTGGTTCGATCCTTTCACTAGTTGGTTCATCTGACATAGTACTCGACTGAAATTCCTTCTCGAGCCATATTAAACAAGATGTTGTAAGTTGCTCTAAATTAAGATAATCTAAATTCTTGTGTTTAGACCATCTTTGTATGGTTATCATTACCCTTATTTATAGACCATCTAAATTAAGTTAGAGTTTCGTTTTGGTAATAAAGGATACCTCATTTGACTATACATATCTCGTGTGATCAACAACAACTATATTTTTGAAAGTAGGCCATTACAACGGCTACTTTGGGAATAAACGATATCCCGTGTGATCATACGAGGTCACATGTTATTCCCAACGACTATATTTTTTAACGTTGGAACTTCCCAACGGCTAGTTTGGGGATAAACAGTACACCGTGTAGGTAAATAGGGTACCGTTTGTTCCCTGCAGAAAATTTTAAGGATAATTCTAAGGGGCATGTATAAATAGGGGGAAGCACTTCCTTCTTTTCTGACAATTCCTAAGCATTCTTAATCCCAATCAAAGCAATCATAATTATTTTTAATCATTTGTTTCATTTGTGAGATCTTGATATTGGAATATTGCATTGCAATTCAATTTGTCGGTTCAATCAATTGCACTCAATTTGATCGATCTTACAATCTTGCCTTGCTTTGTAGTCGGTATTCTCTATCTATAACTTCTTATTTGCTATGTTTTGTTATTTTAAATGTTATAATGGCCCCTAAACGATCAATTGCTAGAGCTTGTAATTCAAATGATTTTGTCAATTTAGAAGATGATCGTCGTATGGAGGAACTAAAAAGTATATAAAAGAAAACATGAATATAAAAGAATAGTTGAAGATGGAACGAAAAATATAAAAAAATAATATTGAATGTTGAAACTAGATGGAATCCTATTTATGATCTTCCAGTACGTGCATCTATTTATAAAGAATAAATTTCTTAAATTTATGCCTTGTATGCTCCTAATGATAAATATTATGATCAACTAAAATATAAAAATTAAAAATATTGTTATGAATTGCTTAAGTTTCTAGAATCATTTAAAGACTAAACTAAATAATTTTCTACTCAATATAATCCTAATATACTTCTAGCTCTCTAATATGTAGTTAATCTTACCATGCATATGGGTACACAATTACACATAGAAATGATGATGTTGTCAAAGATATGATTCTGAATATCGAGGAGAAGCTTTTTAAGTATTTTCATCTTATACCTCATACATATGCCATTGGTGCAATTTTGTCCTTGCACTAAACTTAACAAATTTAAAAAAATTATTGATCTATTTTATGTTACTTTAGAATCACATAATGAACAACTTAAAAATTATAATGATAGGAAGAAGTACAAATAAAGATGACATTGATGCTTACTTATTATCATGTAGAACAAGTTTAGTGCTAAAGATCTACTAAGTCTCACTGAGCTGTCCATATCTACTAGTATTTCAAGTTTTTTCCGCACGGGAGTTAAAATAAGGAGTCAACACACTTACATTAGAAATGCATTGGAACAAACGTGTTACTTAACTTCCTTCAACGGAAGAGGTAAATAGATAACTCAATATTTGAAAATGGATTTTGACATGAGCATTTACAATGATAGCAAATATTTTTTCAGTTTTATATATCTAAAATGACAAGGGAGGTATTAGTTATACCTATGTCTCCAATTGCAAGTGAATCGACATTTAGGCTGTGGTCGGCTTAATACTCAAGACTTTGAAGACTATGAAGCGACAATTGAAGTTTGTGTTTCAATCAAGGATTGGACTGCCGCCGAACATTGAATTCAAGACAACGACCCATACTTGGATGCAAATCAAAGAGACATGTTCGACGACCTAAGCGATATCAAAGAAGGTCTTGAAGTTGAAGAGTGTTCATTGGAAGTTGACAAAGATGTTGAAGACGAAGTAGACTCGGATGATGAATTAGATTTTGATGATTTGTAAACATCAATGTAAGCATGTTTAGGTTAAAATCTTATGCAAGCTCTTGGACCCTTGTTATAAGCGTGAGCGGCTGAAATAATAAAAATATTCCAACAAAAAAAACTTGTTTCATTTGAAAAAAATCAAAAATAAAAACTCATTTTAGTTATACATGGTACCACGTCTAGCTTATACGGTACCATGTTTATTCTGAAAATCAAATTTTCTTGAACATTTCTAAACAAGGGCCCAGGTGCCCCGGCCAGCCTGTAGCGTGGCCACGTTTATCACTGATCGGAGAAATACAGCCTATCGTGCCTCTAATAGCAAAAATAGCTATGCTCCTTGTACTTTTGTTGTTAACAATCATGAAGTGCAGGTATGTTATACGTGGTAATTACTTAGTATCATCGTTATTTTTGCGATATTAGGGTTCCCGTCGAGAATCTCCATGTGATCACTCATGTCAAAACATCAATTCCAAATTTCTCTCAATCTTACCTTTAATTATTCATCAAAACACCTCTTAAACATCTTTAATACTTCATAAATTGAAATAGCTCCAAGAAAATCAAGAGGGAAACAAGTTGCAAAAGAAGATAACGATGTACCCGGTCCGTGCTCTCAATTAGCAAGGCTAAATCCAAATCACCACCAGAACAAGTTGAAGAAGATTCCCCCTACGAAGAGGAGGAAGTGCATGTGGTTGATGAAACTATAGCAAGTCAACCCAAAACCTTAACGGTCAAATCGGGTATGTACTTTGACGTCGAGACACTAGCAAAGACGGGCACACCTTTCATTGAACTCTTGGATGCTATGAATCTTAATTTTGTAGTTCAGTTTCATAATAATTAGTATTAGGAATTACTTAAAGAATTTTATCAATCTTGTAGATTAAGTAAGGATGGATGTAATTACATAATTTGGTGATACTCTTGGAGAAATTCATGGTAGAGATTTAGTTGAGGCTTTTGGTATGAGTGCCAAAGGAGTACGTGATTATCCAGAGAGAGGGTGGTTGGAGAATTGATCTGTCAAATTAGACGATTGTTTACAATATCTAGACAACGATTTTATTTCCAACAAAAAATTAGTTTCTAACAGTAATATGACACGTTTATAAAAGTTAGTGCGGAAAATCGTTTCATGTGTCCTCTTGTCTACTAACAATCAATCCGTGGAACTTATTAATTAACATGTTTTTGTTACTTGGACAATCTTGAATAAGGTCCCTATTAATCTCCCTCATTTGATGGTTGAACATATGAATTATCAAAGAAGGAAGCCACCTTCTCAATATAACATGTTAATCTCCCATATTTTGGTCTCCCTTAAGAGAATTTCCGTACAAGACTATGTAATATGGAGGGAGAATACCTTGTCGAAGATAGTTTCAAAAGCATTAGTTGTACAAAGATTGTTCATGTGGAATAATAAATTGTATGCTAAGTGGGAGATTTATGAGTACCTTGAGGACGAAATGGATGAAGTGTGGAAAGCAAATGGTTTAATTGTTGCCCTATTTCTAGCAAGAGAATGGAAATCAAGAATGATTGTGTTTGTGTTATGCTTATGTATTTTATGATTTGGATGTTGACATATTCGTAACATCAACTAAATTGTTCAAAATGCGATCACTCCCCACATATTCTCCACTGACAACCTCAAAAGATGGTGACCGTGTTCCATTTGTACCATGGTGGCCTGGATTGACTCCAACAATTGGCAATCACTCAATGACGATGTGGCGGAGCTGGAGGATGTCCTGCATAAGTAGGTTGAGGCTCGCACATCGGAATTGTCAATGGTTTCCCGGATCTTGGTTTCGTCCTCTTTGGTAGCGATAGAGGCTGACAGGTAAACCGGCCCTCTTCAGCGCTTAAATCCATTCGTCTGTCTCATAGATCTCCATTTGAAAACTACAATTTATTATTCCATGAGCCTCGAACAACTAGTAACAGGCCTTCGACAAGATATACTAGTCTTGTGCCAGCTTATCTTAATGAAGGCGAAATATGGAAAATTAACATGACATATTGTGAATGACTTCGCTGCTGATAGTCATATGTTCAACCGTCAAATGAAGGACCCCTTATTGGGTATCCCCGGAGACAAAAGCATGTGAATGAAAGTTCACTTTGGATTGATTAGTAGAGCAGAAGGATACTAAAACAATACTCAACATAACTTTTGTAAATAGGTCATATTAATGTTAGAAACTAAATTGTTCTTGGATATACAAACATTGTTTAGATATTGTAAACAATCGTCCGACGGTGCTCGACCAACCAGACAATCACGTGCTCGTGGCTTTCGTACCAAAAGCCTCAGCTAGAAACTCTGTATCATCAATTTCTCCCAAGTATCACCAACTACATAATTCTCCATGCTTGCGCAATATACAAGACAGATAAAATTCTTTAATACACAGTTACCAATTGTTATGAGAATAACTCTGGCATTCATAGAATCAAGAGTGCAATGAATGAATGGCTCCGTCTTACTGGTGATCTCGAATCAAACCATGCAGATTTGATAGTTATGGTTTTGAGCGACTGAGAGTGGAAATAGGATTGAGGAGAAATTTGGAATTCGGGTTTTGATTTGGGTAGTGTGTTTGAGATTCTCAATTGAAAAATTTGGACAACGTTGACACGGTACCACGCGTAGCACTTACATTACTCTGTGATTGTTAACAAAAGTAGAGGTAGCGTAACCGGTTTATATGTTAAGCAGGTTGTACCGCGTAGGCTAGACGTGCCCGTAATGGCCCATGATAAGCGTGGTCGCGTGTGAGACTATCGAACGCGTGCTTGTTTAGAAAATTTCAAGGCGCAAAGGTTGATTTTCACATAATAAATATGGTACATTAAGCTAGACGTAGTACCGTATAACTAAAATTAGTTTTTTTGTTTGGTTTTTTCAAATGAAAGCGAGTTTTCTTGTTGGAGACATATTTTATTATCTAGTCATTCACATACTGGAAGTAATGAATTAGAGGTTTTTTGCATGAGATTTTAAACTAGATATTTACAAATCATCAAAATCTAATTCATCCTCAGTCTACTTCTTGTTCAACATCTTGTCGACTTCAATGAACCCTCTCAACTTCAAAATATTCTTAGAGTCGTTTGGGCCGTCGAACATGTCTTTGACGAATCAGTATGGCTCTTTTGTCTTTGCATCTGCCTCTTTCGGCAGCTATGCAATCAGTGATTGCAACCTGAAACCGATTACCCGAGCTTAGTGTTGAATAATCAGCTGATGTAACTCTTCCGTCCGGTACTAATATTCTTGTAATTGTATACTAGTTGCTCGGTGGAGTATTTAGGAGAAATCAAATTTGAAGATGAATATTGAAAATACGAATAGTGGGTTAGTAGTATATTTCGGTATGTAAAATTTTAAAGTTGTAATTGAATGGTAATGATATTATTTTGGGTGGTAATATAATTTGTGTATAAATGTTAATGTTTGAAAATTGATTATCCGGTTAAGTTAAAAGCGAAAGTATCGATTGAATTAAGCGATGCGTATTTCACACTAACTTAAATGGAGCTTGACAGTAAACCCGTGTCAGGCTTGGCGAAAAGAGGCTCATTTTCTTCTCGGTGAGAAGAACCGTGAAGAGCTCCCCCCCTTGATTTTCTTTCTTCGATTTCTCTTCCATCTTGCGAGCTTTGGACCTCAAATTTCTGGGAGAGTTTCTCCTCATCATCCTCGTCGTTTCAAGGTAAAAAAGGTTCGATCTTGTTGTGTATTTTGTGAGATCTCCCGAGTTGACTTTTTGTTGACTTTTTGGATTTTGAATTTTATTGCTCCAATTGATTCTTGGGTTCTAAATTAGTTATTCTTGAGTTGAAATATCATGTTTAATGTGGAATTTTGGACGTTTTTAGGGCCGTTGACTTTTTTGAAAATTTGGGTTGACTTCGGTTTTATGCGATATTATTGAATATAATTATTGTCTAGGCTTAGATTATAATCTAAGAGTTGATAATGATCGATGTTGTGGTAGAAGTATTTGTTATGGGTGATTGACTTTCGAGGCGATTTAGGTTATTTATTGAGTTTGGGATTTAAATTGGTATAGAATTATCACTTAAACTTAGATTGTGGTATTGGAAGTGATCATACTTGATGTATGGATTGAAATGTGTTGAGATGAATAGTTGACTTTCGTTGACTTTTTGAGGAAAAATGTAAAAGTATGTTGAGGAGATTAATATAGTTGTTTTGGAATGAATTAAGTTGATATTTTGGGGTTGATTGAAATTGGTTGAAAATGTTAGGTATTTTGGTTAAGGTGTTGACCGATTATGGGATTTAGTCGGGATAGTTGAGATTCGCCATGTTAATTGTCATTGAAACATAATTAGCCATTTATACTTAAGTTGTCAATTTGTAATTAAAATGGGTTGGAAAGTCAGGAAATTTAATTAAGATAAGGGTTTAAATTGTTGCGAGTAGTAATTGTAATTTCGGGTGTTTTGATTAGACGCGGAGTGTGGGAAAGGCACTTGGATCGATCAGACGGGACGTTTCTTATTGCGAACCAAGGTGAGTACTTATCTCACGTGTATTACTTTATGTACTTACTTTAAATTGTGTGAACATGTCATTGTGGTATAATTATGTGTGAATGGTATACATGTCCTTGTAGTATGATTATGTGTGAATGGTATACATGTCACTGTGGTATGATTATGTGAGAATGGTATACGTATGTAATGGTTGTACGATTATGTATGAGCCATAATATGATTATGTGACTCTATCCTGCAGCATTGAAGACTGGCTTGAGGTAAGTGATGGGTTGAACTCCCAACTTATATTTGTATTTACGTGGCTTAATAGAGCACCTGTATTCTGGCACTTTGTCGGCACTTTTGTATTCTGTGTATGTCGGCACTTTTGTATTTACTGTGGCATTGTGTCGGCGGTTGTGATTGATTTACGATTGTGGGATGTGTTAGGCGTGTGCTTTGTTATTGTTGTTTGGGGAGTAGCGTAGTTTGTTGGAGGTATGAGTGACTTTGAATTATTTCGAGTATTAGGATATGGCCTTATAGTTGGGATGATTAGGGGTTGGGTGACTCTCGCTCCTTGCGGGGATATGTGTGTGTGTACTTATACTTAGAATTAATATAGGTGCGGTGTGACTTATACTTTGTGTATAAGTGCGGTGTGCACTTATACTTAATTAGCCCATAAGTGTGGTGCACTTATACTTTGTGTATAAGTGCGGTTTACTTTATACTTTGTTATAAGTGCGGTTTTGGCCTTATACTAGCGGTATAAGTGCGGTGTGATTATCGATTGATCCCGTTCCTGGCGGTGAGCGGATTGAGCATATGCGCGTTAGAGGTTGGTATGGTTGTTGGGATGAGACATAGTTGGTTTGATGACTAGAGTTATAGTCGTTGAGTGAGTTATACACGGGTGATTGTGTGCTTTCTTTGGAACTTTTCATCATATCTTGCATTATGTTTGTGTCGAGGCTTTCTTTGGAGTATGTTGTATGGCGCATTAGGTAGTCACGGGTATATGTATATTTATTCATATTTGACTCACGATACTATTCATAATCTAGTTTGTTGTCTTTGTCAGCGGTATCGTGATGGTTGTCTTCGTTTGAGACTTTAGCCTTGTCGCTGACTATTTTGTATTCGAGGATCACGGTATTTACTCTCGATTGAAGCCTTGCGGCATTCTTGTTCTTTTGTAGATATGTGGTATATATATATTAGAGTGGTTAATGGATGAGATATTTGGAATGAGAACATTAGGGATAGAAATTATAAACCAAAGTTAAATGCTTGTCTATCGATGATGTTGATGATATTTTTATATAGAATTGGAAAATTGGATTCAAATGTGTTATGATATAAGTTATGATCTATGGCGTTAGTACCATTCAATTAAATAAGTTCGTATACTAAATGGAGAATTTGGAAGATAATTCCTTACTTAGGTTATCTTTATTAAGACATATATTGCTTAGTCATATTAAGAAAATGCATATATTTGGAAGGTCTTATGAGGAACATTTAGATGTCATAGGAGGTATGACTATAATCGGGAGTAGCACTTTAAGGTGAACTAAAGATAAGTAGTGAGGGGTGTATGCTTGAGTGATGAGATGTCAAGATATATGTTTGAGTTGTCGTATGTTGAGTTGGATATTATATCGGAAATTAGCTATACTTACGAAAGATATATAGAGGTGATAAAGTACTATGAGGAAGTTGTTGACGTGGTGTGGGTTTATCGATGTTAGTTGGAAAAAGTCATTAAGTAAGATTTAATTCGTGGTGAGTAGCATATGAAATATAACTTTTGGGGTATATAGTCTTTAAATATGTGAGGGACTTAAATTATTCTGTTTGTACGATAAGGTGGGTTAACTTCTGTGGCATTTATTTTTCTTAGCTTTTTAAAACGACTCCGTATTTTTCCCTATAGACGGACGTTTATGCCTAGGTTGTTGCGGGATGACCGAGATGCATTGGCCGGTAGGCTAACGTACCAGCGAAGATGGCGATGGTGGCTGGAAGACCTCAACAGTCATACTTTTATATTCTTTGAAGTTTTGTTGTATGTAATAATTATTGTTGTCTCGAGTTGTAAAACAAGTGGTTTGATGTTGTATGTATATTATTACTTTTCAGTTGTTGTAGTATTGGTTAGTTCACCCGATGGGCCGAGTTGTATATTTTATTACCCGCAATAAAATGAAGTCATTTTTATCGTTATCCATCGTTGGTGACTCTGATTATTCAGGTTGATGACGGTCCCAACCTCAGGGGGGCCCACCTGGGGCGGGTCGTTACAATTTTGGTATCAGAGCCTAGGTTTATGTTTTCTTGGTGTCTTGTGTGGTTATGTGCCTAGGTTTCAGGTTGTAAGTGTGTTGTGTGTGAGTCGTTCTCTGGTTTTGAGTTCATTTCTTCCCGAATCCGTTGACTGTTGAGGACGCCACTAGAAGATTTCGTTGACTCGCGTATGAGGGTCTTACGAGACTACTTTGAATTTTGTGTTCTTGTGGTGTTAATTGATTGAGATGTGTTATGCTATGAGATGTGTGAACTAATTTTGTTAATATGACGTACGTTGAGCGATATGTATATATTGAGATGGGTAACTGGGTATAATATGGAGATCAGCACGATGGGTTGTTATATATATATGATGAGTTATATTGAAACAAGACATGTTATGGTTTAGAATATGATGTAAGATATCGGAAATATTATGAGATATTTGGGAGAAGTATATATTTTGGGAAGTGTCTTAATAGTTGATGTGGTGGTAAAGTGATAATGAGACTTATGGTGGGAGGAAAAATTAAGGATGAGTTACGATAATTAACATAAGATATACTTGAGATGGAGTTGTAAAGAATATCAATGGGTTTATAAGTAAGGATACCGGTCGAATAAGATCGTGGTTATAAGAAAATGTGAAGCATTAGGGTTGTCGAGAAATGGTAAGTAAGTCGAATTGGATATAAATTGAGCTTAATAGGAAAGAGTTTTGAGCTTTCATCCGTTAATAATGTTTAAGTATGGGGTTCGAACAGTTGAGTAAGGTTTATCTTTTGTGATAAGAAATTGGTTATTCTTGAGGATGTAAATTCTGGGGTGAAACCTTTGGAGATGAGATGTGGATGAATATGTTTGATGATTTCCCTTCCTTTAGCTACTTAGATGTTTCAGTTCGCTAAGTTTGAAAAGTCCCGAAAGCAGATTTATATCGGAAGTTATTAAAAGGGGTCCCACTAGTGTGGAATTTGAAGTTGGTTAAGTAAGTTGGTGCGGTGGGTGAACTCAAGGCTATTAAGAGGTTAGTTGAGAAAGATTTTGGTGACGTGTAGTCATGGGATTAACAAGTGATAATGGCATAAGATGTTGATCTTTAAAACAATTAAAATTTCTTTTGTTTGTATACTTGGAGTAATTGGGGATAAATAATACTGCGTTGTCTGTTGTGGAATATGGACGTGAGAGGATAGAGAAGGAGTAAGTCAGCGTGGTAATAAGATGGAAATGGAAGCTTAATCTCGGTGAAGGATAAAGAGAGTGAGATTAGGTTGAAGTAGAAATTTCTTTGAAAAGGTGTAAAGTTGATCGGGCGATTCCAGAATGAAATCATAAGTCATTTAGAGGGATTGGGATATGTTTGTATATCCGGAATATTTTGGAGGAAAAGTGTTAGTGGGAATTTGAGTTAGCAAGGTACTAATAAGTAAATTAAGACTTGACAAGATCGCAAGGGCATTAATGTATATGGTGGAATAGTTAGGTGATGAGTTGATACTGTATCTAGTAATTGGGGAGACCTTGGGTAATTACTACATTCAAATGTCAAGACAATCAGTAATGCATAATTGGGTGAGTTGGGTTGATAAGGGAGTTCGTTGTTTCATGAATGAACTTAATCGTTGATAATGAAGTATTATGGTGACACAAATTATGAGTGGGCCATTTATCAAATGGAAGCGGCGAAGTGTTTATAACACTAAGATTGATAATGATAATAACAAACAAAGCAATATATATTACGGAGAAGATAAGATGATAAGCTGGAACAGAAAAGTCGGTTGAATGTTGTGTTATGGTGTAAGAGAATTGACATCTTGAGTCATTTGACATAAGATATTATCGGAGTTATGAAGCGGAATCTTATCTTGGGAGAATTTGAGTGGGTGACGAGGTGTCGTGATGTTAGTTGATAAGGGCGTGTTGAAGTCACGTTGAGATTATTTAACAGATTGGGTTCTGAATGAATTTCGAGGGGCTGAGGGAATTTTATAAGGTGGGTAGATTGTAATAACGTTCGTACTAATATTACTGTAATTGTATACTAGTTGCTCGTTGGAGTATTTCGAGGAGAAATCAAAATAGTGAAGATGAATAATTAGAAAATACAGCGAATCGATTAGGTTGGTAGTATATTTGAATGTAAAATTTTAAAGTTGTAATTGAATGGAAATGGCAGCATAAATGTTAATGCGAAAATTGATTGTCAGTTAAGTTAAAGCGAAGTATCGATTGAATTAAGCGATCGGGTTTCCACGCAGCAAATGAGCCAACCCGTTTAAGCCCATTCATCAACTTGGCCCGAAAAAGAGATCTCGTTTGTTCTCCGGTGAGAAGAACCGGCGGTGAAGAACACGGCCGATTTTCTTTCTTGATTCTCTTAAATGCTACGAGCTTTGGACCTCAAATTTGCAGGGGGATTTCTCCTGCATCATCCTCGTCGTTTCAAGGTAAAAAAGGTTCGATCATGTTAAGTATTTTGTGAGATCTCGAGTTGACTTTGTTGACTTTTGTAATTTGAATTTTATTGCTCAATTGATTCTTGGGTTACAAGTGGATTATTCTTGAGTTGAAATATCGTGTTTGATGTGGAGATTTCGGACGTTTTGAACCGTTGACTTTTCGAATTTTAGGTTGGCTTGGTTTTATGAGATATTGAATATAATTATTGTTTAGGCTTAGATTATAATCTAAGAGTTGATAATGATCGATATTTGGGATAGAAAGTGTTGTTATGGTGGGTGGACTTTCGGCGATTTAGGTTATTTGTGAGTTTTGGGATTTAAATTGGTATAGAATTATCACTTAAACTTAGATTGTGGTATTAGAAGTGATAATACTTGATGTATGGATTGAAATGTGTTTTGATGAATAGTTGACTTTCATTGACTTTTTGAGGAAAAATGTAAAAATGTAAAAGTATGTTGTGGAGATTAATATAGTTGTTTTGGAATGAATTTAGTTGATATTTTGGGTTGATTGAAATTGGTTGAAAATGTTAGTATTTGGTTAAAGGTGTTGACCGATTGTAGGGATTTAGTCGGGATAGTTGAGATTAATATGTTAATTGTCATTGAAACATAATTAGCCAATTATACTTAAGTTGTCAATTTGTAATTAAAATGGGTTGGAAGAAGTTAGGAAATTTAATTCGTAAGGAGTTTAAATTGTTGCGAGTAGTAATTATAATTTCGGGTGTTTTTTTATTAGGCAGTGTGGGAAGGCACTTGGATCGATCAGACGGGACGTTTCTTATTGCGAACCAAGGTGATCTTTATCTCGGGTATGTACTTTATGTACTTACTTTAAATTGTGTGAATATGTCGGTGTGGTATAATTATGTGTGAATGGTATACATTAATGTCCTTGTAGTATGATTACGTGTGAATGGTATACGTATCACAGTGGTATGATTATGTGAGAATGGTATATATGTAATGGTTGTCACGATTATGTGAGCCATAATATGATTATGTGGCTATAATGCGGCGTGAAGATTGGCTTGAGGTAAGTGATGGTTTGAACTCCCAGCATATTTTGTATTCGTGGCCTTGTCGGCCTTTTTGTATTTATCAGCAACTTTTATCGGCACTTTTCTATTTACGTACCATGTCGGCACTTTTGTATTTAAATGGCACTTGTCGGTTGTGATTGATTCTGATTATTAGGATGTGTTAATTTGTGTGCTTTGATATTGTTTGGGAGATGGAAGTAGTTGGTTGGAGGATGAGTGACTTTGAGGTGAAGCTCGAGTATTAGGATATGACCTATGGTTGGGATGATTAGGGGTTAGGTGACTCTTCCTTCTTGAGGATATGTGTATTTATTAGCCTTATACTTTGTGTATAAGTGCGGTGTGCCTTATACTTTGTGTATAAGTGCGGTGTGCCTTATACTTAGTGTATAAGTGCGGTGTGCCTTATACTTTGTGTATAAGTGCGGTGTGCCTTATACTTTGTGTATAAGTGCGGTTTGCCTTATACTTTGTGTATAAGTGCGGTTTGGCCTTATACTGCGGTATAAGTGCGGTGTGATTATCGATTGGTCCATTCCTGCAGGTAGACGGATTGAGCATATGCGCATTAGAGGTTGGTATGGTTGTGGGGATATGAGATAGATGGTTTGATGACTAGAGTTATAGTGGTTGTTGAGTCTCTTGAGTTAATACGGGTGGTTATTGTGCTTTCTTTGGAACTTTTATAAATATCTTCATATATTTGTGTCACGAGGCTTTCTTTGGAATTATGTTGTATGGCCTTATTAGGTAGTCACAGGCTATATGTATATTTATTCATATTTGACTACGATACTATTCATAATCGTTTGTTGTCTTTGTCAGCGATGTCGTGATGGTTATGCTTCATTTTTAGACTTTATCGTGACTATTTTGTATTCGGGGATCTGATATTTACTCGGTTGAAGCCTTGCGGCATTCTTTGTTCTTTTTGTAGATATGTGGTATATATATATTAAGTAGTTGTGGATGAGATGCCTTTGGAATGAAAGGCATTAAGGGATAAAATTACAAAGTTCTTACTAATCTATCGATGATATTGATGATATTTTATATAGAATTGGAAAATTGGATTAAATGTGTTAGGATATAAGTTATGATCTAACCATGACGTTGATACCATTGAGGTAAATAAGTTCCGTATACTAAATGGAGAATTTGGGAAGATAATTCCGTACTTAGGTTATCTTGATTAAGACATATATTGCTCAGTTATATTAAGAAATTGAAACAATTTGGAAGGTCTTATGAGAAACATTTAGGTGTCATAGGAGGTGTATGACTATAATCGGAAGTAGCACTTTAAGGTGAACTAAAGATAAGTAGTGAGTGGTGTATGCTTGAGTGATGAGATGTTGAGATATGGTTGGTGTCGTATGTTGAGTTGGATATTATATCGAATACAGCTATGCTTACGAAAGATGTCTCACAGTGATAAAGTCTTATGAGGAAGTTGTTGGCGTGGTAATAGTGTAATACGTTCCGTACTAATATTTACGGAGTATTAGTGTAATAGCCCGTTCGGTACTAACATGCGTAATAGTATACTAGTTGCCAGTGGATTATTCGAGAGAAATAAAAAAAATCGAAGTTGAATAATTAGAAATACAACGAATCGGTCTAGGTTATTGATACGTTCATTATTTAGAATTTTAAACTACGTAATCGAATGGTAATGATATTATTTGGGTGGTAATATAATTTGAGTGTAGGAATGTTGATGTTTGGAAGTTGGTTATTAGAGATGATTAAAAGCGAAGTATCGATTGAATTAAGCGATCGGGTTTCGCACGTAAAACAAATGGGCGACCCGTTTAAACCATAAACCAACAAGGCCAAAAGCAAACCCATCTTCTTGCTTTGGCCGTGAGGCCTTGGCGTTTTCTTTTTCTCATGATTTTTTCTTCGATTTCTCTTCCGTCTTGCGAGCTTTGGACCTCAAATTTACGAGTTTCTCCTCGTAATCCCTCTTGATTCAAGGTAAGAAAAGGTCGAAACTTTTGAGTATTTTGTGAGTTTCGGTTGAGTTGACTTTTTGTAATTTGATTTTTATTGCTCAGTGGGCCATTGACTTTTTGGAAATTTGGGTTGACTTCGGTTTTTATGCGATATTATTGAATATAATTGTTAATACAGGCTTAGATTATAGTATAGGAGATGATAATAATCGATGTTTGGGGTAAAAAGTGTTGTTATAGTTGAGTTGACTTTTGAGTTGATTTTGGGTTGACTTTTTCTAAAATATTGTTGAGAGTATAAATATGTTGGGCGCTGTTGATTGTTTTTGAGGTGGAAATTATGATTTATAAGTTGTTGGAGAATATATGTTGAAGTAGTTTATTAGATTTTGAGTAGTAAAGCAGAACTTTGGGATTTGAAGGTTGTTAGAAATGGGTTTGATTAGTTGGAAAAGTTGATATTTGGGTTGATTGAAATTGGTTGAAAATTTTAGTATTTTGGTTAAGGTGTTGACCGATTATGGGGATTTAGTCGGGAGTTGAAGTCGTCATTTTAATAGTCTTTGAACATAATTAGCAATACATATTGAAGTTGTAAATTTGTAAGTAAAATGGGTTGAAAAATTCAGTTAATTTAGATAAGGGTTAAAATTGTTGCGAGTAGTAATTGTAATTTTGGGTGTTTTGATTAGGCGGAGCGTGGGAAAGGCCTTTGGATCGATTAGGCAGGCGTTTCTTATTCTTCATAGAGGTGAATACTTGTCACCGCTGGTCTTGCTGCGATACTAAAAATTGTGTGAGCGTATAGATTTATGGTATGATTATGTGATAATGATATACATGTCATTGTGGTATGATTATGTGAGAATGATATACGTGTTATTGTAGTACGAATATGTGATTCATTGTGTGAGCCACGTATCATTTTGTGGCGTTGAAGATTTGCTTGAGGTAAATTACTAGCTTGAACTCTCGAAACTTATATTCTTGTGTTCGGTGGCCTTGTGACATTCGATTCTGTGGCCTTGTATTGGCTGTTGTATTCTGTGGCACTTGTCATTGTTGTATTTATGTGGCCTTGTGGAAAGCACTTATGTATTTAGGTGGCCTTGTCGGCGGTTGTGATTAATTATGATTGTGGGATGTCTTATTTGTGTGCTTTGATATTGTTTAGGAGGTATTGGTTAGAATTATGGGTGGCTTTGGGGTGACTTGAGTGACCAGGATATGGCCACTATAGTTGGGATGATCGAGGGGTTAGAGTGACTCTCTCCTTCCTTACTTGAGGATATGTATTGTTGGCCTTATACTTCGGTATAAGTGCAGTGAGATCTATCAACTTTGCTATGTGCGTTGTCGTGTTGGCTTTACTTCGGTATAAGTGCGGTGAATCTATTATCAACAACATGTGCGTTGTCGGTGTTGGCCTTATACTTCGGTATAAGATGCGGTGAGATCTAATATCCACTTTATATGTGCATTATCGATGTTGGCCTTGTCTTGCGGTATAAGTGGGTGAGATCCCCATTATCGGCTTTGCTATGTGCATTGTCGGTGTTGGCCTTATACTTGATTATAAGTGCGGTGAAATCTATTATCAACTTTCTTTATGTCGTTGTCGGTGTTGGCCTTATACTTCGGTATAAGTGTAGTGAGATCCCCATTATCAACTGCTTTGTGCGTGTCGATGTTGTCCTTATACTTGGTATGAAGGTGCGATTGTGAGATATTTATCAACTGCTATGTGCGTTATCGGTGTTGGCCTTATACTTTGGTATAGCGCGGTGTGAATATTGTCACTGGCACACATTGTGCGTTGTTGGTGTTGGCACTTATATTACGGTATAAGAGTAGTGTTTATCAACGATTGGTGGTCGAATTCACTTGTAGGTAGATGGAGTGAGCATATGCAGCGATTAGAGGTTGGTATAGTTGTGGAGATCGAGAGATAGATGGGTTGATGACTAGAGTTATAGTCGTTGTTGAGTCTCTGTGATTTTATTAAAGGGTGATGGTGCACTTATTAGGACTTTGTTATATCTTGACATGTTGTTTAAAGTTCTATGGTGTTGTATAATCTTGTTTTATGGCTAGTTTATTGGTTATGACAATTGTCTTTGATTATCTTAGATGTTGCTATGATGAATTATGTGAATTAGGTTTGAGTTGATTATTGATAGTATGATCGGAGTTTTTTTTCTTGTGAATCACAGGTTGGTGATGTCGTTAAACATCGTTTAGGTTAAAAGTTGTGTTGGTTAATGGTTGAGATAACTTTTGAATGGGGGCATTAAGTATAAAAATTATAAATCGTGTTATGCTAATCTATAGATGATGTTATTGATATTTTTTATATAGTGGAAAGTTAGTTCAAGCGTGGTAAAGTATATAGGTTATGATCCCCAATCATGATGTTGATACATTCACGGTGAATAAGTTCATTAGGCCAAATGAAGATTTTGGTGAGATAATTCATTACTAAGTTATCTTGATTTAAGATATATGTTCTTTCAGTTGTATTAAAGTAATGAAGCGATTTGGAGGTTCTTATGATAAATATTCGGATGTAAATAGGAGGTGTATATGACAGAATGTCGCTTCGGGTGAACTAAAGATAATTGGTTGAGTTGTGAAATGTTGAGTTGTGGTATGTTTGAGTTGTATATTATATCGGGAATTAGCTATACTTCATAAAGATAACAAATAGAGATATCTCTTGTGATTAAGGGGTACTGTGAGTAAGTTGTTGACGTGATGTGGGTTATCGGTGTTAGTTGGAAAGCCCATTAAGGAAAGATTTATATTGTGGTGAGTAGCATATAAAATATAACTCTTGAGGTATATAGTCTTTAAATAGGTAAGGGTCTTGAATTATCCTTGATTATATGATAAGGTGGGTTAACTACGTGATTATTGTATTATTTCGACTTTTAGTGACTCCTTTATTTTTCCACATGGGCGGATGTTTTTATGCCCTGGGTTGTTTGCTTGGGATGACCGAGATCACGTTGGCCGGTAGGCTGGCATTACTAAGCGAAATGGAGATGGTGGCAAGACACAGCAGTCATGCTTTTATATTCTTTGGGTTTTGTTGTGCGTAATAATTATTGTTGTCTTGAGTTGTAAAACTAGTTGTTTGATGTTGTATTTATATTATTACTTTCGGTTGTTACAGTGTTGGTTAGTTCGCCGATGGGCGAGTTGTATTATTTTTATTATAACGTTAAATGAAATCATTGTTTTTGTTATCCGTCGTTGGTGGCTACGATTATTCAGTTGATAAACGGTCCGACACCGGAGGGCCACTTTAGGAGGCGGGTATTACCATTAGCTTAGTAGTTAAGAATTTTGAAATATTTGAAGAAAATTACTATGGATATATGAGTATAAATACAAATCCATAGTTCGAGATCTTTAAGTCATTACTACGTTATTGATACAAAAACATATAATTAAATATATGAAACCGGAGAACTTCTGATGCGGCGGAGTAAATTCCACCCAAAATCCACGCTTCAAATTCACAACGTGAATTTGTTTCCACTTGACTCCTTGTTGTAATATCAATGGTATGATATCTACAGTTATTAGCGGGAGGAGTTGAATCGAGAACTGTCCCATGCTAGTAAACAGGATGAACAAAGGCAAGAAAAACCCCAAAATTCTTGGGAATTTCGGCGAAAGAGGGCTACTAGGGTTTTTAGAGTGAAAAAAGTTTTTACAAAACTTATGATGAAAAACCTAAAGTTTCTTATATAGGGGCTAGGTTAAAACGAAGCCCGATAAACTGACTTAGATTAAATATTAGCTTGACTGGGTGCTTTCATTAGTGGTTAAGACACTAATGGGTTGCTAATAGGTTGAACTATTTAGATTAAGCTAATTAAATAGTAATGAGTCAATATCAATAATCTTTCCAAGTTGTCGATAAATACTAAAATTCTTTCGAACCAATTAAATATTATTTAATTGATTATTTGTTAATCGATATTACACATAAAATGTAGAACCGCATGAGTGAAATACATTTCTCAATTATGGATCTCTTTAATTTCATACATGAAATATAACTCAACGTCCTTTGTATGTGTGTGACGCCACGAGCTCGGAATAATAGTAAGTTGTATAATAATAATAATTGAAATTCTTATTATTATAGCGATTAATAGTAAGATCGCGTCATTTCATAGCATAAATTATCCTTGAGAACCCGCACTATTAATATACAATTATAAGTTGAGCAGCGTTAAATGTCGCGTTCGCCCATTGGTAAATGAATTGCTTTCTGATTAGCCATGACGGGCATAATAAATGAACGATTCTCATTGATTTCCAAGCAATATTAACTTCGTGATCACGTTAATTTGGTGTATTTCCGCATTGTTAACTTGGATGACATGATCTGTGATACATATTTGTGATAAATAATGCGATCATTAGGAAGCTGATTCCTTATCGATATAAAACATGAAACAATCTGTTTTTGTTAATTAATTCATTTATTATTAATAAAGTTTTATTCTATGTTACTTCGTTATAAAAGAAGGGTATCTTTGTTTAAGTGATTGATCCTATAAAGTTTGATTATACTTTGTGACATTAATTTGATTATGTTTTGCCCGGAATGATAGTTTACTCGTTAAAAGTGTAATTAAAAGTTTAAATTGGGTATCGCGATAACTAAAGTTAGACAAAAATGGTGGTTGAAAATAAGAGTTTAAGTTTCATTAGAATTCGAGACCTTAAATTATGATGATTAATGATTACGATGATTAGTAATAAGATTCTTTTGGAAGCTTTATCCTTAATAATTATCCTTTTAGAAAATAAATTATTTTGACTTGTTTTTAAATAATAATTTATTAATAAATATGACAATATACCGTCGGTTGACCCGACTATTTTCTAGTCTATATTTATTTATCGTCGGGATTCATTGACTAATTTAGTCGGTTGACCGAGACCTTGATTCTAGTCCATATTTATGTACCATCGAATTCCATTAGAATTACCATCGGTAGACTAGACATTTATAGTCCATTTTTATCCCGATGGGGATTCCTTTGAATCCTTTGTCGGATTCGTTAAATCTCGTAGCCAAGTCGTATCACGAGTCGAAGACTAGTTCAAAATAACATGGATAATATTGATAAATGATCTAAAGTTGGATTATGAAATAGGGGTGGTGTCCAGCGTCAGTGACCGCTTTTATATCATTAAATCAGGCTATGTTTTGACTAATGAGTTTACGCTAGTGAAGTCGGGGTGGAGCCACGTTGGTTCAGGCGTCCATGACTCTAATTTCCTTTGTCGGGTTCCATGGCGCGATTGGGGTGGTGCAGCGTCCGTGGATACCCCCTTTAGATGCTGGCTGAATATTTCACCCGTCGGGTTCTGGCCTTGAGTTGAGGGTGGTGCAGCGTTAGTGGATTCCCGCACCCAGGTAATCTACATTTCCTTGTCAGGAAAACCACGAGATGAAGATAGTGACGCCTTGTTTTAAAGGCACAAATACAGAGTATTATAGATCCATATTCAAAAGGGTCTCGAGAGAGGTCGGGAGTTGACATATGCAAATATTTGATAATCATCCAGTGGAAGGCCCAGTTGAGAAGATGAGCTTTAAAATTAATGAAAATCCCAAATTAGGAGTTTTTGAATATTCGAGGAAGAATTTACATCATTTATACCATTATTTTGAAAATAATATAAATCGTATGAGTTCATTTATGAGACACGAACTCATATAATTGAAATATCTGAATTAAGTTACATAAATTGAGCTTTATGAATTTGATTACTACTGATTTCTTGAATAACCACGAGAAGTGAATCAAATCCACCAATCTGGTAGTGTAAAATTAATTAGATGCTCGGAAAAGAGCTGGCATATGAGTCCCTAAATGAACAAATTTATATGAAAGATGTATTGTATGCCTCTAGTGAATGATGAATTGAATCACTGTACATCGTATCTTTATCTTGGAGCATGAATAATTACTTAAGCACAATATTTTGTTCACGTATTTGCGTAAAGTTGCTAGTGTTGAAGTGGTAGTATTTTCATTACGTGATTTCATAGTATGATAAAGGATAATCATTACATCCCTGAATGAGTGACTATTGACATATATAAATTGATTATCGTCATATATATCTAGAAGAGTTAATATTTGTCAAAAGTGAAGTAAAGTCAATTGATGGTTCCACAATAGCTAAAATATTGATACTGAAATGCACGTATATGTATTATTAAATATAGTTTCTATCGAACAAAGTTTGATTATTTAGCATGACCGGTTAGATCATCGGATGAGTTATGATACGAAATAATGATTTGAAATTTGATTAGAGACTTCGTTAAAGAGTCAATAAATTATTGAGTTTAAAGACTTTATGTGAGATACATGACTTGTAAACTACCGGTAGAGCGATTGGGAGCATGTTGAATTACATGCAATGCATAATTGATCATTGAGAAATATTATTACATGTGAGTATCCTTACATTGGCGTCAAGCCAAATTATCATGGGAACTCCTCAATATAATTGGTTTGGTCGAAACCAAATATTATACCCTCGATTATACGTGTATCGTATATTGCAAAAGTATGCTACGTGTTGATTTTGAATACTTATTATACCCAAGTATATACGTCCATATACTATTATACCGGAAGGTATGTAATTAAAGTAATAGAAACATACATAGAATTAGTAAGTTTCCATTGTGATATATCAATGTTTTCAGGGGAGAAAAGAATATACAACTTAAAAATAGAATATGCGAAAATAAAATATCCACTACGCTATCTGATTTAAGTGATAAATATATGAACTTCGAAGTTAGAGAGAAGTTGAGATAATATGAGCAGTTCAAGGGATAATGTGAACGAGGATTCGGCTACCAAACAAATATCGACCTCGAAGATAGTATTGAAATTATATACGGTTGTAAACAATCAAAAATAGAGTGAAGGTTCCTAAAGAACCATTGTAGGTCACCCAGTTACCGTCAAATTCTAAAGAAGAATATTTAAAGATGAATGCATAAGATGATTACTTCGAAGAAATAGATGAATAATATATCTAATGACTATGTTAAAGATATAATAAATGTACGGAGAGGAACATCCTACATCTTGAAATTCATGAATGCAATGAGATCTTTCGATTATCATGAATGAATTTGGAACTACATGGAAAAGATTATGGAGCAATGAATATTGAACATAATGAAAGGAAGCTCACATACTGATGAAAGCAATAGGATCATAAAGTCTATCTCCTTGAGTGAGTAGAAATATGTTTATGAATGGCCAAAGAGAAGAGCCATGATCAAGTAGAAACTTCGCTTTCATGATGTAGTGAAATTTAGATTTAGTCTAATGAAGGCGATACTAGTGCGAAGATATTGATATACGTAGAATAAATGACATATGATTTGTCTTTATCTACAAAAATCTTAAATGAGTTATAAGGTGATGCATCACATTTTGATAGAGGAGTATCAAAAAATAATATATGTTTAGTAGCGACAAAATATAACCTCTTGATATCGTACTTGATTTATGATATAACATGCTAAGAAATGAGTATACATGACATATATAAAGATTTATGATCTTAGAAGTCATATAAGGATTTATGATCTTTGAAACATAATTTATATTCGAGAGAAAGATGGATTCTGAGAGTTTGAAGCGCATGATTAGATATTCATTGCATTTTATATTGCATGAATATACAAATACATCGATAGAAATTAATAAATACGTGTTTAAGTTTGACTATATTATGTCTTATGTGATTATATGATTTATTTATTTACTTATTATGTGACATGAAATATTTGAATTATCAATTGTATGTTGGTTTTGATGTGTTTCATATTAATGATTGAGTTATTTATCATGTTATTGACTGAATAGTCATGATACTGCGAAGATCAATTACTTATAGACTCTAGAAGAGTTACGAATGACTAAATTATCGTGACTATGTTAGTGCAAGAAAACTCTGCGAGTTCTCGATTGCTAGACAATAGAATCTCTGAATGGATTTGGAAGAAATACGCATGATGAGTATGACTCCTTATGCGAGTCACTTGAACTTTGAATATATATGAAACATGATAAAATGTTTCATCTCAGGCAAATGAGATTCATAGGAGATAACTAGTATCTCGTTTGAAAGATATGAACTTGGTCCTGAAGTACCAATTCTAATGTATTAACTACAGTGATACATGATTACATGTCATCTGATATTGTTCTTGTAGCGTTATTTGAATTTCTTGAATAATAATGCAAAGCGGTGTCCTTGTCAGGGGGAGATATGATATAGAATGATGATACCATCGAGGAGATCACGATATGCGTTGTACTCTTTTTCATGTTAAGTTTTTAAAAGTGGGTTTTCTTGTGGGTTTTTAATGAGCAATTCTTGGCAATGCTCCCAAAAGAAATATAGTCTTATGTTTTACTAGGTTTTTATCACCAGCGGGGGTTATTCACCAGTCACTATTTAACAAAATATGGTTATCTGAATGATGCTACGTGGCGTTGTATTTACATGTAAGATGGGAGAAAAGTTTATGAAAATGACCATTTATGTTTATGACTTAAATATTATTGGAACTCCTGAAGAGCTTTCAAGAGTTGTAAACTTCTTGAAGAAGGAATTTGAGATGAAATACCTCAGATTAGTCACATTGAACATTCAAACGGTTATAATATCACCAGATGTGAACATTAGCCATTAATATTGAGAAAATATAAAAGATCTATATGGTCTTGAAGAACCATATATAAGTATTTAATTTATAGGAAATTGTTTATCTTGGTCTTGATCTTTATATGATTTGATTGGAGGATCACATAGATGATCTCTATTTATTTATGGTGACATATTTCATGGTGATATATAAAACAAGCTATATCGCAACATCATTCAGATATGCACAATTCTTAAAATTCACGAAGAAAGTTGTGAATGTGTTGATTGGGAATTATGATCCAGTAGATCCATATTACTTATGATTTATCATATGAAGTTGGTCACGGCGATGCTTTATGGCGATAATGTAGATGTGTTAACGCGATTAAATGAATGACATGCTCATTTAATGAGGGGACTACGTCGTAAGTGATATCAGTGATGTGGTCGTGAGGGGATGTCTGGCGTTGTGCTGCTACTTAATCAGGTTTTTGTCCCCGAATTGGATTTTAAACCAAAGGTTTTTAATGAAGCCAGCGATTATATAGTATGTTGAGAATAATCTTGGCTCTTTTCGCCCGTTGGGTTTATCACAGGGCAGTTTTTTCACAGTAAGGTTTTAACGAGGCGTATTTTGGGCAATTAGGCGTCGAGGGAGTATTATGGAAATATTATGGATGTCTTATCCACTTGAGAAAGTATATTCTTGATTAGAAATCGTTCAGGATTCTTGTTTGCTCCAAGTTACAGATTCTACTATTATTGTATCTTAGAAAGCACATAAATAGAAGCGATTCGTTGTATTGTATTAAACTCGAGCAGCCTTGGTAATAAAAGTTATTACTCATAAGCACATTTCTTATTAACTGCATTTATTTACGTTATATTTAGTTATATTAATAACGGTATAAATTGTGTTTTCGTTATTTCACCCTTTGATTATCTGACATATCTTATTGTCTGGCACTTAATTGTGCATTTCATAGTTGTAAGTGAGTGAATAATCAGTCGCCTAAAATGTAATATCAATTTCATAAATAAATTAAATGTGTAAGTTTATTAAATTTATTATAGATGTGTCTATAATTAGACCACCCACAATAATAAATAATTGGTGATGAAAAATCTAAATATTTACCCACACCAATAAACATTTGACAAATATTATCTAGTCATATTATTCATAGAGTAATTGAATTGTTGGGAGTAATTATGACCATTTTTTGTCTTAGGAAGGAATAAAGCAGATAGAAAAGGACAAAGAAATATTAAACTCACACAATCCTTCTTCACGCCAGCTTCACTCCATTGATGACCCAATCAGAGTGCGCACGCGTCCCAGAGATGGGACCTTCGTGGCTTTGTCTAGCGTGTTTCATACACGCGTAACAAAAGCTGTTAATGTTCCCCTCTCTTGGACAGGGACAGCCCCCCAAATTTTTCTACTTATGAATATATATCCTATATTCTCATTAATCAACATAATGATTTCGGAGTCTGATGGTGAACAAAACACTTTTATTCAAAGTTACGTATTCCTCTGACAATAACACATATTATGAGTTTTCAAGAATTTTAACATTTGATAGTCTTTTGTTCCCAAATCCCCGGTTCTATTTTTCAAGTGCTTCAATTTCATGCCGTTTTTGTCACTGTTGGGGCGTTGTCACTGCAGCTAGTTGGGCTGAAAATAATAGTATGCTATTTTTGACTAAAATTGTTTGAAATTAATTTGGTTTTACCAATATTTTTATTTTTTGAAGCTCTACAAATTGAACCCAACCTTGCTTCATTTCAACACCAAATTGTTTTATCTTATCTTCAATATTATTATATATTTAACTCTTTTTTTACTATCTTTGATATCTTGAATGGATCTGTCAAAGAAATATAATTTTAAAATACAATTTCGTATTTCACAATGAGCTCCAAAATCTCAATAGCGATACTGAGCATCCTCAAAATATGGGAATGCTAAACAAATTTCAAATGCCATATATGAGGCCCCTAAATGATTGTATGCAATATCCCGTTAAATTTTTGTATATACAGTTTGGGCGATCGTAATAACTTCGTTCGTACTAATATACTTTAATATTATCTTGGTTCTTCGGTGAGTATTTGAAAAGAAAAAAAATTTCGAAGTGAATAGTGAAAATACAGAATCGGTTGGTTGTGTCGTTCGGTCTTAGAATTTCACATTAAAGTATGAGCGTGTAATATTATTTGGGGTTAAGTTAAATTTATGTTAGGGTGTGTTGTTAAGCGAAACAAGCTAAAAGCGAAAAGCCGAGCAGGAAACTGCGCGGTGCTCGAGATATTTTCTGCGGACTTTAGGTGGTTCTTTAAATACTTTATCACGAAGTGCGCTGTCGTCATCGATATCTTCTTCTTTTCCTTGAGATGGCGAGACGCCGGCTTTTCGCCAGATTTTGCTTGGTTTAGCCCCGCCGTCTTGCGAGCTTCGATTAAAATTTCTTGGAGAGTTCGCGAATTAAATCCTCTGCGTTTAAGGTAAGAAAGTTGAATGCTAGATATTCTTGACTTTTGAGGATGTTGACTTTTTGTTATTTTGAGTTGACCTTGAGCTTTGACATTTATAATGTTATAGAATCGGCTTGGGCAGATTATCGTATAAGAGGTGATAATATGTCGATTTATGGGGTTGAAATTGTCGAAGTTATAGTTGACTTTTGACTTTCTAAATGATTTTATTATGGTAGAATTAACTTTCTTGGACTTTTTATTAGGATTGTTTGAGGTGTAAGTTGTGATTTTTAGGCGATTAGAGAATGTTCGGATAAAATGAATTTTTTGTAAGTTGAGATGATTAATTGGGTTTGAGGTTAAAGATGGTTAGAAATGTGATGATTAGTTGTTAATATCGAACATTAGGGAGCTTTTGAAACTAGTAAGTGGAATTTGATCATTTAAATGAAAGTTTCGGACTTAAGTTGGAATAAGGTTATAATGGGATTTTCAGTTGGGTTATTTTGGGAGTATAAATATGAGATGATATATATAGTAAGATGTTATATTCTTAGTTGTATATTATAAGTAGTAATTTTATTTTCGGGCCTTTTGATTAGATGCGGAGCGTGGAAAAGCAAGCAGGATCGATGGAAGCGGACGTTTCTTATTCTTGTAACGAGGTGAGTCTGAATACCGTGATGGGAACCGCCATATATATTATGTTCTATATTTTGCTTGTTTTTGTCGTAGGCTATTTTGACATGTGTATTGAGTGATTATAATTTATATTATGAGATAATTATGGGTATGATTATGTGAATGGTATACGTGTAATTGTTGGATGATTATGTGTGATTGATTATGTGAGCTATGTTATGATTATGCGATTGTATTTACGTGGCGTTGAAGATTGCTTGAGGTAGTACTAGCTTAAACTCTGACTTATGTTCTTGTGTTACGTGGCGCCGTATTTGTTGTATTCTATTAGCGCTTTGTCGGCCTTTTTGTTGTGTTCTGTGGCACTTGTCGAAGCGGTTGTTGTGTTACGTGGCCTTGTCGACCTTTGTTGTATTTTTGGCCTTTGTCGGCACTCTTTGCGTTCTGACGCTTGTCGTATTTGTTGTATTCAGTGGCCTTGTTGGCCTTTGTTGTATTTATTGGCTTGTATGCATTTTTGGTACAGCTGTCGTGGTTGTGATTGATTTATAAATTGTGAGATGTTTTAGGCTGTGCTTTTATATTGTTTGGGAGTAGAGTAGTTGGGTTGAGAGGTGTTAAGTTGGAGTTATGCGTGACTGAGGTAACTTGAGTATTAGAACATGACTTATCCTTGTTTGTATGAGTAGTAGGTTAAGCTTACAGCGTGATATTTGTTTTTACTGACTTTTAGCGACTCCTGACCTACATGGGGCGGACGTTTATGCAGGTTGTTGCGGGATGACCGAGAGATCGTTGGTAGAATGGCTAGCATTACCCGAGGAAGTGGCGATGGTGGCTTGAAGACCTCGATAGTCGTACTTTTTATATTCTTTGGAGTTTTTGTTGTGCATGTAGTTATTGTTGTAAAACAACATTTGATGTTGTATTTATTATTATTAACCCCATTAGTTGGTGTTGGTTAGTTCGCTTTAGATGGACGAGTTGTATTATTTATTATGGCGTTAAATGAAGTCGTTTTTATCGTTATTAAAGTCGTTGGTGACTCACGTTTATTCGGGTTGATGGCGATTGACTTGGGGGCCTTTTAGGCGGTCGTTACAATTTTGGTATCAGAGCTTAGGTTTATGTTTTCTTGGTTATGTGTCTAGGTTTCAGGTTGTAAGTGTGTTTTTTTGTGTGAATGGATTCTACAGTTTTGAGTTTATTTATTTTAGAACTTGGATTGTGTTGTTGAGGGCATACTGGAAGATTTCGTCGACTCGCGTACGAGGGTCTTACGAGACTACTTTGCGTTTTGTGTGCTTGTGATGTTACTTGTTTGAGATGTCCTATTCTATGAGATGTGTGAGATGACTATGTTGATATGATATGCGAGAGTTATATATGTATATGTTGAGATGGGTAGCTGGCTTTATATGGAGATCGGCCGCGATAGGGTGTTATATATATATAGATGATGTATGATATTGGAAATATTATGAGATGAGATTATAGATATTGGGAGTGCACTTAATATTTGATGTGGTGGTAGAGTGATAATGAGACTTATGGCGGTAATTAATTATAAAGTTGTGATAATTAATATCGTTACTCGAGGTTGAATTGTAAAAAGAATATCAGTAGGTTTATAAGTAGGAATCACAGGTTAAATAAGATGTGTGATTATAAGAAAATGTGGAATGTAGGTTTGGTCGAAATGAGTAAGTAGGCAGTGGATGGGCGGTGAATAAGAAAGTTTGAGTTCAAGCTGTTAATAATGTTTAAGTAAGAGTTCGGTGGTTGAGTGGAGTTTATCTTTGTGATAGTAATGATTATTTTTTGAGGATGTAAACTGCAGGTTGAAACATTTGGAGATGAGATGTGGATGAATGTGTTTGAGGGAATTTACGGAGGAAGCAGTTCTCGAGAAGTTATTGAAAAGGGATTTCCTAGTGTAGAATTTGAAGTTGTTGATAAGTTGGGTGTAATTGGGTGAACTTAAAAGGGTATTAAAAGGTTAGTTGAGGAGGATTTTGGTGACATGTACTTATGGGATTAGCATTTGATCGTGGTGTAAGATGTGATCTTTAAAACAATTAAGATTTAGTCTTGTATACTTGGAGTAATTGGGGATAAATAATATTGCGTGAAAATAATAAATAATACTGCGTTGTCTGTTGTGGAATATGGACGTGAGAGGATAGGGAAGGAGTAAGTTAGTGTTGTAATAAGATGAAAATGGAAGTTTAATCTCGGTGAATGATAAAGAGATTGTGATTTGGGTTGAGGTGGAATATTTAGGTGATGAGTTGATAATGTATTTAGTAGTACGGAAAGAAGAAGATACATCTTTCTTTGAATAATATGAGCTCGTAGTGGACAAATGGACTTATAATAGTTGACCATTAAACAAAGAGGACTTATGGAGTTATAAACCTTATTAGGAGCTTTGAAATTGATAATGTTGATTATGGTTGGAAGGAGTTGAATAGAAGTTTATTAAGCGTTACGATTTGGGATATTATGAGAGGATTGGCGTGCAGGGCCGATAAGTTAAATTAAGTGTGAATTGTTACGCAAATTTGCATATTTGAATAAACCATAAGATTTCGTAGGTATAAAGTCATAAGGGCGTAATCAGCCAGAGTTAATGTTAGTTGTGGTCGAGGTGAAATTGTTATGACGTGTGATAATGAAATGCAGTGTGGTGGTTAAGTCTTAGTAGTATGAGGGGATTGACAATAATTTGAGGTGATATAAAGGCTGAGTGTAAAGTTGGGGTGGTAAAAATGTGGATGGACTGTCTAAAATAAAGGTATTATGATACTAGATAATAAGAGGTATTTGAAGGGGAGGATTCTTGTGACAAAAGCGAGTTTTGAGTAAATTTAGAATGAGGGGTATAAGATAATTAGATTGTAATAGCCGTTCGTACTAATATTCTTGTAATATTATACTAGTTGCTTTCAGTGGAATATTTGATATTTATTTTTAGGCTAGTAGGTTAAAGCTTACATGATATTTATTTTCTTCGAACTTGGTATTTCGCATTCGCATGGGCGGGCGTTTATGCTGGGTTGTTGCGGGATGACCGAGATGCATTGGTCGGTAGGCTGCGTGCAGGAAGTGGCGATGGTGGCTTGAAGACACCAGCGGTCATATTTTATATTCTTTTGGAGTTTTTGTTATGCATAATAGTTATTGTTGTAAGCAAACTTTATTTGATGTTGTATTTATTATTCTTTCAGTAGTTGTGGTGTTGGTTGGATTACTTTAGATGGGGCCGAGTTGTATTTTATTATCACGTTAAATGAAATTAAATTTTTTATCGTTGTCAATCGTTGGTGACTCGTTTATTCGAGGTTGATGGCGGTCACGGCGCCGGTGGCTGTTAGCGGTGGATTACACGATCTAGAGGAAATAACGTTGTGTAGATCGATCCTGCTGTCGGTCCCAAATCAACGAGCTCACGGAATTTCGGTCAAGTAATAAACTAGGAAATGTTTGATGGCGACACCCCCACACAATTTTCTAACTACAACCAAACTAGCAACATCGACATTGAAATTTCGCCTTAGAGTTGCGGCAAAACAAAAACATACAGTTGGTTATTTTAACTTTAGTAATGTGATAGTAGTCGTTTGGAGTAAAATATACGGCATATGTGAATAAGCATTCACCAAATGGTCCTCATAAAACTCAAGGAAAATGTATCAGTCACTTTCGTGATGTAAGCCAAAAAATCAATGCATGGGTTTGCATATTTAAGAAATCATTAGCGGAAAGGCGAAGTGGTTGGTCAGATGACAACTGCATGAAAAGAGCACAAGAATTATATTTTGAGGATAAGAAAAAAAAGTTTTATTTGATTGATGAATGAAAATTGATTCATAAGGAACCAAAATATATAGTTGGACCTCATGCATTTGACAATAGTAGCTCTAAAAGGAAGAGCATTGAAGTTAATAATAATTAAATGCTAGACCAGCATTTATGTCATCACGAAGGAAGGAATGAAAGAAAGAAAAAAGCAAAGAGTTTCTCTTCTAAAAGAAGGCCAAAATTCGATATTGAGGCAGAGTATTCGAAGATAGCATATGCAAATGATGCAAGAAGTTGTAAGTACTCAAAAAGAAATTGTACGAGCTAAAAAAAATGAAAATTTGGGTAAACCAAAATCAAAGAAATTAGATAAATGAGTTGGATGAATTTGGAAAAAGAACTTTTAAAAGGTCAAGCAAACTTAAAAATTTACTGTAGTTGAGAGGACAACAAGAATATAAGAGTTTATTTATGCCCCCATAAATCATATAGGCATTGCTGGGATTATATTCTTCAATAAGAAACATTTTCAAAAAAATTTACCATGCATTAAGAAATGTAATCACAAGCAATTTATTAAAAAAATATCCAATTAATGCATTCATTAAGAAGTCTGAAACTATTATAATCATAACAAACATAAAGAAACAGAAGGATCGAAAAAGAGTGGATCATTGATTATAACAAAAGACCTGATAATTACAATGACCATAGTGAAAGAAGAAGATCGAAGAAGAATTGATCATTGATTATATCAAAAGACTTAGAACTTATAGGCTTAATGAAAGAAGTGACCCAACATAGAGTTGAACGACAACACTGAATTATATAGACGACCTTCTTGAACAGGATAAGACTTGGATTTAGTTTAATTTTGTTTTTCTAAATTGCATTACCACTTGATATGCTCTTTCTTTTATTAAACCACAGAATGTCCTTTACCAGTTTACGAACAGTCAAACAAAACCCAAAAGAAAACAATCATACTTTAGACAGTTGTCACTACATTACTGCCCTTCAACATACTCTTACAATTCATTAACAGTTAGCATTGGTATAGCGGAACTTAATCTAGGTTGCAGCAACAGTAGTACATTCTTAGCTACTTCCGTTCTCGAAAACGACAGTCTTCTTAATTGGCCAAGGCGCCCCTGCCATTACAGCCTCAATATCTTGTATTTTCCGCGGGACTTTGGTCATGTTCACGCAACCATCGGAAGTCACATACTACAAAACAAAGGGAACAAGTTGAAATTAGTCAATTCAGTTTAGAAAGCGTTTCACATAGGTTATGGCCCTCTGAAGTTCCAAATACTCATAGACATGAGAACTCGGCATGTTCACATGCACAAGGGAGATCTGAGGAGATAACCGTATCAATAAGTAGCTCGTCAAACAGTAATTTAAGACAATAGATTGCAGCCAAACAGTTTAACATGGAAATTCAGAACTCTAGGATCTTATTACTACTAGAGAGTGGTGTGAATATCATTAAATTTTAAACTTAGATACTTCAAATGGCTTACCAAATCACTTTCAATACGGACCCCTCCAAAACCTCTAAATCTGCTGATGGACTCACGATTGAAGAATTTTGATGTTTTTGCACTTTCCATGGCAGGCAATAATAATGCATCGATGAAGTAACATCCTGGCTCTACTGTCACTACCTGCAATTCAAGAAAACTACCTTAGAATGATGGCACATTTCATATCTATGATTTAGAGGGGCATCAACAAATTTCTGATAATAACCACTAGGGTTAGTCCAGTGGCCAAGGATATTACTCATAATGATGAGGTATCGGGATCGAGTTCTTGTAGTGACAAGGGCTGATTTAAAAAAAAAAACAACAAATTTCTGATAATAAATTTTCAAGCAACCAAGTGATTGTATGTTCAAAAGCATATAGTTCATTGTTATCACATTAGAATGTAACTGTCTACTCATATCCGGTAGAGTTCATTATTTTTATAACTCTATTAGTGTTCTCGGTATAGATATCTGGGGTAGGTGCTAAGTAGCAGGTCTTATAACCAAAAGCTATGCCAACAGATCCACCAAATAAAATGGTTGATGTCTCAACTTATGTATCCTGGTGAGAATACATAAAGAATCTTAATTATCTTGAATAGAAATATGTTAAACTAACCATTCCTTCCAATAGCTCCCTACTTGTGCGCAGAGACTTGAGTCCAGCTTCTTTTGGTCTCTCTGCTCCCTGATATCAGGATATTCGCACTTCAGTTAAAAGGGAATTAAGAAGTATGCATTAAGAAATATCGTGATTGAATAGATTTCTCTGATTATATGAACAACCTGTAAGTAACCCCCTGGATCATGGGTATCGATGCCTAGCAAGTGCCCGAGGCCATGAGGCAAGAAGACAGCACCCACTCGCTCAGCAATCATGTCATCAAGATTACTAGTGATCAAGTTACAAAGTAAACGAAGGCACAAATGCATGAGTCACTGGTAAAGTAGCAACTCAGGAAAGCATATCAATCAAGGATCTAAAATTTACCCAACAAGAAGACCAGCCTGCTTCAATGACTCAAGAATAACCTTCTCTGCCAACCTGAAGGTTAGGGAAAAACACGATAACATAGAATTAGAAATAGATCAATTGATAAAATAAATGAATGTGCAACCATATGGCATAGACTGCAAGATAATATTGCCTCTATCACACACTCCCTCCGTCCCATTTTCTATGGGTGTTTGACTATGCACACATTTTAATAGAAGTTAAAATATATTTCTCATCTTAGTTTCTCCCTCACCCCTTTTTATCTCATCACAACTAGTGAAGATGGGAACTCATACTAAGATTTCCCAAAAAGGAACAAGTTCCTTAGAAAGTGGGATGGTGGGAAGTAGACTATAATCTTAAATACAGCATACATCAACATGTTTGAAATCTAACAAAAAACAAATGAAAACCCAACTTGGTAAGGCATGAAATATGTCATGCAATCTAGTTCGTTGCTTAACATTGGCTGGATCAAAACTCCAAAAAAAAGCACTCCCTATATTGAACATTTAAAAAGAGTGTATTACTTGTGCATATCTACCCAGCTTACTCCAGGTCTCATGCTAGATATGACAGCATCATGGGAGTCAAGGACAGCCTGCAAAGATAGGCATTGAGAACAGATACACACTGTCTACCCCAGAACAAAATTCTACCACAGAAATAATGTGAAATGTTATGGGTAACAAAGCCCTCAAATTTATTCTTCAAGGTTAACAACGATGAACATGGTCTTAAAATCATATAATATTCGCATCACATTCTACTACCTCTGCTTCGATTTAGAGGAGCTAGCTTACCTTTTTGTGGTAGGGTTGCTTTTACAGACCAAAAGAGGGCCTCTAGATAGCTAGGTTATATGCTAGAATACTAATTCCTGTATTGAAACACTTACATTATATACGAGGCATTGGTCACCTGTAAATTTTCCATTTACCGGGAAGCATATCATAGCCCATATAAAATCACTTATCTAGGGGGAGGGCAGTATTCAGAAATTCAAGCTGTAACATATTTTTTTTAATGAACAAATGAGAAGTTACCATACTAGTGATTTGATATTAGTAATTTTGTGAGCAGAGGGTTTCGATCATTTGCAACATCAAACTTGTTAATGCAGTTATGAAAAAATGTACATATTTGGTCATGAAAAAAATATTGGTACTAGCTTTCACCATTAGAACTGGATAGTTATAGTGCCTATCTAATGTGAAAAGCAAATATAAGGTGTAAGCACCATTTATACTCACCGGGAAGGAGCAAGTAATGTCCGAACCATAACAATGGTATTCAGCCCCCATGTCCAGTAATGCCATGTCCCCATCATGCAGAGTCTGGACAAAATCAAATGGAAAAGGTTTAGGAAACTGTTGTCCAATGAGATAGCCTGGTCACAATTTGTTTAGTCAAGTTATACATATTCAGGTTGTGGCAGATATGAGAAGATAAATGTCGGAATTAATGAAGATATGAAATATTTACCACAATATAAACTACAAATTGTTATGTTGATCTCTAGACTACAAAAAGGAAGTTGAAGATTTCCTGTCCTATCCGCTAGCTTCTAAATAGAAATTCAGATATAATGTGCAGTTATGCATATGTAAACCACTTTTGCAACCTCTACGAAAAACAATGACAGCAAACAATACGATTTGGCTCATGGTGCTAAAAGAGAAACTTTTAGGTGAACATACTTTGTCATTTGGAGCAGCTGCATGACCATAGTGGAGAACAGAGCTGAAAAAGGACAAACAAAAGCATAAGTGCAAATACTATCTACTACTAAATTCATCCCCAAAAGATTTTCCAATTTTTTTTCAATGGTCAAAATTAACAAACTTTTTGGTCTTAATTGACACAAACAAGTTTGATTTGGATCAAAATTAAAGTAGTTTGAAAATATTATATTCTGATATAAATTTCACAAAATAATATAAAACATATACCAAAATAGTAAGTTCAAAATTTGAACAGCCAATTATCCAAATTCCAAACTAGATGATCTTTAAGGGATGGAGGGAGTATGATCCATTTTAATTTAGTAACTACATAATATTCAAGAGCCAGAGAATATAAAATCTTTGATTTCCATAGGGCATGGAAAGAGAATATAGAGATACTACACGGATACTCTACATCTCAGCTCAACTGAATACAGAAACTCAAATAGAAGGGCTACCGTAATCTATTCCTAGAAGGAATAGTTGGAACAAATTTAACTACTTTACTAGATCTCTTCACATGAATTCTAGGTGGTCATTGCATGTGATTTTTGAAAATGTTCATGGGAGTTGCTACTAGTATAACTTCATTCATTTACATTAAACTATGCCCTTGGCTCAGCCAGTTTATGTTTCAACTTCCTGGTCCCGAGTCTAGATAACAGGAAAATACTATATACGGAATGGTGAACTATAGCGTTACAAATCTACAGAAACCATACATGTAAAAAAGATAGTATTCAATGTAACTGGTTTTTAAGATGCTTGAACTATTTGAGCAATTACAGATATATGATGCAACTATGTAAGAGAGAAGAATATCGATGAAAATATATAATACTCACCTATTGTTACCTGTAGCACATATGCAGGTGTATGAACAATGCCGACAACCACCATACATGTAAGTATGGTGAAGAAATATGCTTTCCATTTGATACTCCTTCATCCCTGCTTTTGTTTTTCTCATAACCTATGCAAAGACGATACAATGTGAGGATAGTGAAACAAAAATTCTTATACATGAACAAACTCAACTATAAAATCAAACATTACTGCTTCAAATGTAATCCAATTAAATATCTATATCATTGATCATTGACGTGAACAGAAGATATAGATGATTAAAAATGAACAAGGGAACAAGAAGTACACAATCAGGTGTGGTTTCTTTAGAAACAGTTGTAATTATAAAACCACTGGAATAGGTTATGCTAATCAACAGGAGATATAGATGATTAAAAATGCATCTCTTTCAGGTACAATGGTACATCAAGTGAAAGTGATGAGAAACTATCGGTATGCCAATCAATAGTAGTATATAAAGAGAGCTACGCGAGCTGCTCCCACAAATGGTCATATTTTTCCCTTTTTTTAAAACGGTTTTTTTTACTCTGATATAAATTTGATAAATTATCTTTCGATTATTTAATAAACTCTCTAAGATAATATTTTTTGCCCCTCCGGACTCGGGGATAGAGTGCTAAATTAATAATTCGTGCTCTTTTTTGTTCATTTTTCATTATTTACATGCCTGGGTTATATGCGGTTGTGTTTTTTAGTTTCCTTTTCACGTGAATATTTTTCTTTTTTTCCTTTTTTTAAGGATTGTTTTTAATTGCTCAGCTACGGTAGAGCTAGATAAATAAATACTCGATTCTTAATAAATTATACCAAAATAATATTTTTGTCATTAGATTTGGGAATAGAGTCTTAATTAATAGTGTGATCTTGCTTGTTAGATTCATTTTTTACATCTATTGAATAGAATATCGTGCAAAAGATCGTTTAATGGCTTAGCTTATGGTCTTGGGATCGATGGAGTGTAATTGTTTTTTTTCCTCCTTTTTTTTTTTTTGATTTTGGGTTTTTTATTATCGTTTTTTAGATTATCGACTCTGAGTAGAAATTCGATAAATTAATATTCGATTATTTATGCTTCTGCAAATCGTATTTTTTGCAGATACCGACTTCTAGAGAATAAGTCTTAAATTAATAATTCGTCATTTTTTAAATTCTTTTCATTATTTTTGTATCGATGCATATGTGACTTTGTTTTTTCTTTTTTTTCATGTAAATATATTTTTTTTAACGTTTGTTTTCTTTCAATTATGAACTTCTGATAAAACTTAATAAATTAATCTTTCAATTATTTAATAAAGCTACTGCAAAATAATATTTTTATTTTCTAGAAATTTCGGGGATAGGGTGATAAATTAATAGTCGTCTTTCTTTTTAGATTTAATTTTCATTATTTCTCACCTTACTTGATTAAATATCTGTTGTGCTTTTTTTTTGTAGTAGTTCAATATTATTTAATAGAAGCAGATACCGTAGGTCGTTGTGACGCTTATAGTCGTGGAAAGGCGACGTGATTTTTTTCCTTTTTGTCGATTTTGGGTTTTTAGTGCTCATTTTTTAATTATATTTATAATAAGCTTCGATAAATTAATCTTCGATTATTTAATAAACTACCAAGATAATCTCTTTTGGCTGTCACAGGCTAGAGAATGAGGTGTTGATTAGTAATCCGTGTTTTTTTACTAACTTTAGTATTTACTACGCGGTCATATGAAATTGTGTTTTTTCAATGCACTAAAAAGCTTCGATAAATTAATATTCGATTAGTTATTGAGATTTCTTGTAGCGTATAGCTTTCGATTTTTGCTCATAAATTAATAGTGTTATTTAATAAACTCTACAAGTTAATATTTTTTAGCCCCGTCCGACTTCGTGAATATATATATATATATATATATATATGGTGTTAAAATAAATAATTAAATACTTTTTTGGAGTTACCACATGAAATAGTCTTTAGGATTTGCGTGGCGTGGAATTCTTTTCCTTTTTTTCGATTTTGGGTTTTTTTCAATTATCATTTTTAATTATCAAGCTATAGTAGAAACTAGGCTAAATTAATAATTAATTATTTAATAAACTTCTACAAGATTAATCACAACTTTCATGAATATATATATAGTGTTAAATAAATAATTCGTCTTTTTTAGGTTCTTTTTTATTTATTTGGGGTTCGATAAATTAATACTCGATTATTTAATAATAAACTTTCTAGATAATATTTTCTTCCAAATAAAATTAGGGGTTAGGGTGTTAAATTAATAATTCGGTTCTTTTCGTTCTTTTTAGGTATTTAAATTAATATGTGGTATGCTTTTTGTTACTTTTTCGTGAATATTTTTTCTTTTTTTAACGATTTTATTTCAATTATCAAGCTACAACTAAAGTAGAAAGCCGATTATTTAATAAGCTACTACAGATTAGTTGACTGACTAGTAACATTTCGACCAAGCTATTGAATAGAAGATCGTGCTTTAAGGTAAATTTGGCGCCCCTCCCTGTTTGTTTTTCCTTTTTTTTTGAATTTTTTTTTGATTATCGTTTTTTAATGATCGTACAATAGAAACTCGATAAATTAATACTACTTATTTAATAAACTCTGCTTAGTTAATATTTTTTGTACGTCCCGACTACGTGAATATGATGTTAAATTAATAATTCTACCTTTTTTTTGGTTATTTTAAATTGACCTGCGAGCGATTAAATAAGAGATTAATGTGTTTTTTTTCTTGGCTATGACTATACATGAATGGTCGTAGGATTTGCACATGATGGAGCTTTTTGTTTTTCACTTTTCCTTTTTTTGATTTTGGGTTTTTTCAATTGTCATTTTTTTGTCATCAGCTACAGTGAAACTTCGATAATTAATAGTTCGTGCTTTTTCGGTTCTTTTTTAGTTATTTGAAATTCGATAAGTATCGTTATTTAATAATAAAGCTGCAAAAGATAATATTTTTAGCTAGTCATTAGGAGATAAGTCTTAAATTAATAATTATTTCTTTTCGTTCTTTTTAATTTATTTACAGCGTGGTCGTATGCGATTGTGTTTTTTTCGTTGTGTACATTGTTGTGAACTTCCGGTTATATCAAGCTTTTGATGAACATTTTACAATTTTGCTAAAGATAGTTAGAATGCATTATTGAATAAGATATCTTTAAAGTCGTTTTGACAAGAATTTTTAACTAGTCTATAATAAACCTACTACTAAACTTGAAAATGCAAAAAAAAAAAAAAAATGCAGGTTTGAAAGTGAGGAAGAAGGATGAGACTATCAACATGTGATGAGAAACTATCGGTATGCCAATCTATAGAAAATTGCTCATGATTAGATATACTGACCTCAACATGTGCTTCAGAGCTTATATCATTGGCATACTGGATAAGACAAAACTCCAAGTATGACTTTAAGACGCGGCATTCGGTCAATATAGGATGTAACGTATCAAGATCAGTCTGAAGTTCCTCAATTCCCTGATCATCAATTTCATTTCCTTACGTAAAAAGACAGAAAACAGTAAAGAATGCTACTTGATGTAACACAAGAATTGGAATAAAATAGCACTGTTTGAAAATTTGAGTCATCAATGCAGTACACACTAAGGTCCTATACATTGCATACGAATATCAAGGTAACATAAATAATCAGTGTGGTATGTGATGAATCTGCTATTGGTCGTTCCAGTGCACAAGAGCAAGACTGTTACATCAAATAGTCAGAATCTCAGACAGGCACTGCTTTCAGAAAAGAATGTGACAGTTTGATTTTCACCTGAAAGGCTACCAAGTGGACAAATGGTCTACATAGTATAGTTGGAATGACTAAACATGTAGAGAAGGAGAACAACCATATCCACTTGGTCACCTCATTTGAATCATATTAGCCATTCTATCCATATACATAGAATACTTTTAAAATTGTGTTTGTTTAATGTATTATGTAGGAATTGAAGGAAAACTAACATAATTATTCCAGTTTGAATTGCGTATTCCTACAGTTATAATTCAATCCAATTCAATACCTCAAACAAATGCAAACCAAGTTCTTTTTACTCATTCTTTTACTCCCAAATAATATATAGATCATCAACGACATTCTAGGACTTGATATACATCTTATTATAAATTTACTAGTTAAAAGTATAACCAAATCTACCATGTCCTCATATATAGTCATCCATGAGAAAAGGCACACCATATGCTATCCAAAAACCAGCTTCATGAAATGAAATAGTAAAATGATAAGTTTCATGAGCTTCCTAAAAATGGATTGTATACATCTTTCATGCAATATATTTCATTTAGATTCTTCAATTTTAATGCCCGAATACTTCAGTAACCAAACTTGCTTAATATATCATACTCCTATGATATATTGGTTTCTCACTTGTGTAGTCTGGAAAGAGACCAGTGTTTTTGTAGACTGGAAAGAGACCAGTGTTTTATCTGTGTTTAAATATATAAAAAAAAAAAAGTATACAAACCTTAAATTCTGCTGGCTTGGAGAAATTGCCACTATCCGTGTTTAAACCATGTAATAGGTATAACAAAGGTTTTCCTGTTCCTTGGTACTCATCGTTTAAAACTTTTAAAATCTCATCAGTGTAGTAAACCATGTCGACCATGTACCTCTCCTGTAGATGAATGTTAAGAACACTTAATTAATGGTAATAAAACTTGTAAGATGATTGCGCTTGAGCAAGAACTCACCTTGTAGCAGGACAAGGCCTTTATTTCACCCAGCCAAACAGCGTATTCAGCAGGTAACCTAGGAGCAAATAATATAGCTTTTCCGCTTGCAATATCCTTCAAGGAAATAATCGGCATTTAGATTAGATGCTAAATTAAAATAGCACTATTGCCTCAGAAATAATTAGAAATCTGAAATATATATGAAGAGACATTTACGGGATTATGCTGCATAGAAAAACAGTAGTCTCTGCTAAACTATACTGTATAGTTAGAATACGAGAGATTCCCAGATAAAGTTTAAAAGCCCAGAAACTTACAATAGCCCCATAGAACCCTGGCTCTCGCACTCCAAATAAGTAAGCAAAATAGCTTTCCTGTCTATTTCCAGAATGCAACACCAGCAGTGAGTTAGTAAGCACCCTCCTTACTAATTTTAGGGATACTTGAGCCAACTATTGGATAATAATTAACTCAGGAGGAAATATCAAAATAAAAGCATGTATCTTTGCTGAACAATCATAATTTATGCTTTCTACCAACACAAAATTTCTTCAAGATAAACTCCCTCCACTCCTACTGGTTTATTTATTTTGAGGAGGATCAAGGAGAATCAGGGATAATTTATTAATTTTTCTTGTTTGGGAACACATTTGGTTAATTAAGGATTGTTCACCTCATCATAAAGATTTAGCAGATTTATATATGTCAGCCCATACGTCAGGGAGAATGGAGAGGCTTAACATCTCCAACATTTTAATCATTCAGCATAATTCTCATCGCCCAGAAATTATTGTATCTAGCAATGATTTTATTTGATATAAACAATTAGTGATTATAACATAGGTTAATTACAAATATTCATCACGATTCGTCGTCCGACATGCTTGTCTGAATATTGTCAAGTTTGATTTTAGGTGGACAAGATATGAGCTTTGAGGCCTTATTTGACACACATAATTTTGATCAAATTATCATGTCAATAGTAGAGTAACTAATTCTCCGATCAGAAAGTATGTAGATTAATTCCAAATTTAAATTAACTACATAAATGCAAACTAGAACGGCAAAGTTATAACAAATATTCAACTCATATCATGACGAGATTCAATGGAGAAACCTCTAATTTTCTTTTTCAAAATAAAAATCTACAATTCACTTTTCCAAAAAATATTTTGTCCGCCCCTAAATTATTAGTATATGTTTCCTTAATTATCTCTTATCACTTTGCCTCCCTTCTATAATAATCCTGGTTCAACCTCGACATTATGAGCGAATCTCAATTAATGCAACAAACACGTGGATTTTGAAACACATTAATTCGCCGAAAAGTAAACACACGAATATTTACATATGCATATACATAGAAAATGATAAACTGATCAACCTAACTACCTGAAGATCTCAGTATGATCAGTATCGTGTCGCGTCTGCTCATCGCCACCCTAATTGTTTGATCAAATATAAGATCATGGATAATCAATGAATTTTAAAAACTGAATCAAATACATAATCTTAAAAATTAATTTGTTGTCAAAGCTTCGATTCAAAAATCGAAAACGTTAATTCAAATTAGTTGGATGGAGAGTAGCTACCGAGGTTTGAACCCTCCACTTTAACCCTTTAAAGTGAGTGTCTAACCAATAACCACTACACCATACCATCACCCCATATATGAGATTATAGTTAAAAATGCATGATTAACTTAAATAAATGGATCGAATACATAATCTTAAGAACTAATTTGTAGTCAAATCTTTGATTCAAAATTCACTCAAAATTCCAAAACGTCAATTAAGATAATTGGATGTGCGTACATAAGAGTATAGTTAAAAATGAACAATTGATTAATGAATCTATCGAACACATAATAATAGTAGTCAAATCTTCAATTAAAAATTCGAAAACGTCAATTCAAAATGAATTACATAACTACACATATGATTATAGCTAAAATGAATAGTCATGAATATGAAATAAATGGTTTGAAAGCATGATTTTAAAAAGTAATTAGTAGTTAAATATTCGATTCAAAACTAAAAAACATCAACAAAAGCGAAATGAATTGACCAAATTATCTAAGATTATAGTTTTGTTTCCCTAAGAAATCCCCCGCCCCCTTACATGGTGAAATCAATACCAATCCCGTCTAAGACACTGGAAGCCTCCTAATCAAAATGAATTATTATGTTTAGAATGGGGTGACTCGGTAAGTTGGTAAAACTTAAAAATGAATCTAGTCGAAGATAATTAACGTAAAGTTTAATAGAATATGGGTAAAGTATTTTTGAGGTAGATGATGAATTAAATAGCACAATTGATTTGGTGTCTCCCTATAATTTGGAATGATAGGAGTGAAAAACGAAAACGTCAATTAAAATGTACCTGGAGGAATACGAAGCCATGGAGGGGGGTCGAAGACGCGTGGCAGAGTGATTTTATAAGCTTTTGACGGTTCTCTATATGGAGCTGCATAGGCACCTCCGGTGGACTCAGTAACCACGCCGCCGCCATTCAACAAATAAGCTGGAGATCAAGATATTTAAATACTTATTAACAATGGACTTCGACTCACCATTTACTTAATCTTTTAGCTGCACACTTATATAGCATAAGTGGCCTCTGAGTGAGCAGAAATTCGGTTATTCGCGTTATTAATTCGAAATAGTTTAAATTGACTCGGATTCGCGTCTGAGGCGCGGCAGTAATCTAGGTTGCGGTGAAACGGTTGAAATAGTTAGGTCAGGTCCTTAATAAGAGCAGCAATTTATTGACCTCGCCAGTGTCATTGTCCGTTTACCCGTTTCATATCCGTTAGTCCATGTGATGTACATTTTGCATGTTGATCTTGCTGGAAAAACCGTTCAAGAGGCGTCGGTTGAAAATGGTTACAGGTAGCCTGCTGCCAACCCATGAAACCTGTCTAGCATAACAGGTCGATTGGTTTCGTTCCGATTCTGTTAGCAGCGCGTTTAAATAATGATGTACCAGCGTATGGGATTGAGCCCCCACTATTCGATTCGGTTTTGATTCGCAGTGGTATCTTGCATTATTGTGCGTACGTTGAGCACCAAATTGTAAAGAACATCTTTGATGCTTTGTTTTGAGGGTTGCGTATGTTGTTACTTGTAAAATATATGTTTTGTTTTTGAGTTTTTGAGTTTTTAATTTTGAGTTTGAGTTTTTGAGTTCGAGTCTTGACTTTGAGTTTTGACTTTGAGTTTTGAGTTTGAGTTTTGAGTTTTGAGTTTGAGTTTGAGTTTTGAGTTTGAGTTTGAGTTTCGAGTTTGAGTTTTGAGTTTTTGAGTTTTTCTTAACTTTTAATCGTTTAATTCAAATTAGGGTTTAATTCGATTGGGGGGTTTAAAGAAATAATTTTGGGTTCTAGTTTAAATTGATTAGGGTTTGATTAAATTGGGGTTTTGAAATAGTGGGGTTCTGGTTTTACATTCAATTCAGGTTTAATTGATTAGGGTTTAAATTGATTATAGGGTTTTAATTAAATTGGGGGTTCAAAATAATTAGGGTTTAATTTTGGTTTAATTGATTAGGGTTTAATTCAGATTTAAGTTTAATTGATTAGGGTTTAATTAAATTAGAGTTTAAAATATTAGGTTTCTGAAGGCAATTCAATTAGGTTTTTTAATTAATTAGGGTTAAATTAAATTAGGAGTTTCAAAATAATTAGGGTTTCCTTTAATTACAATTAGTTCATTTTAATTAAATCGAGTTAAAATAATTAGGGTTTCACAATAAATTTTTTTATTGAATTATACTTTATATTATTATTAGATCAGCGATGACATATTCTTTAGTGGTCCATGAGACTTGTCCACTTTGAATGATGATATTAAAATGAGGGAGGGTAATGAATGGGATTTCTGAAAATGGGAGGAATGCAAGTGCATTTCCCGAGATGGGGTGGTTGAGTTGGAATCTGTGGTAGTTCACGGGAGGGATCTTTGTCAGGCTCTTGATCTAGAAAGATTCGTTAGGCTTTGAATTTAAAGAAGTGATATTGCCAGGCCAAGAAAAAAAAATGAATAAATCACATCTGGCTAGATGCCTTCTCTACTGCAAAAAAGTATGACTTCTAGTCGGAATGGCAGAGAATCAGTGGCAGAAACTTTACGTCTGAAGTTGTTTCTAAGAAGTCGATGAAGATAATAGTAAGTCCATTTATACGAGCTTCGGTTGCGTGGTGTAATTAACTGCAGGGGTGATAGTTTAGTGAATCGTTCATTTTAGTTTTGAGAAAGTGAAAAGATTAGGCTGCCCGTATGATTACGGCTCGTAGCAGTACCCGTTTAGAATTGTTGAACATAAAGTGTTTAATGAGTTTCTTAGGGCATCGCTCCTTATTACAAAAGATCATTAGGTATGTAGTAAGAAAGAGTGTTTAACATTTATGAATTGGAGAAAAATAGACTTATAAACATTTTTGAGTAAAGGTTAATAGAGTAAGTTTGAGTTCTTTGAGTGATGCAGTGTTCAAAAAAGAATTGGTTATATAATAGTCATTACTTGTCATTATGTGGATAGACATTGGTCTTTACAAAGAATTCTTTAACGTGATATTACCTCAGAAACCATGATGAAATTTGCATTAGCGAAAAGTTCTGAGTCTGTAATGTGTTTGGGATCAGTGATAAGATTGCTTCTGTGACTGTTGATAATGCTTCTGCAAATGATTCTTGTATTGCTATTCTGAAGAAGGATCACAATCTCCATTCAAATCTTGTTTTAGATGGTAAGTTATTCCATGTTAGATGTTGTGCTCATATAATAAACTTGTTGGTGAGGGATGGTTTGAAGGAAATTGATTCTGTTATTGATATTGTTAGAGAGGGAGTGAAATATTTGTTTAGATTAGAAAATAGACTAAAGCTCTTTATTGAACAGAGTCAATTTGAAGTTGCGCTTCTAATAAGTTAGTGTTGAACAACGACACTAGGTGGAATAAATGCGTATGTTATGTTGAATACTTTGCTATCTTATAGGCAGATGTTTTACTAATATCATGAGGATGATGATGGTTTGTAAAATTGTCCATCGACTTACAATGGGAAGAAATTCTTTGAAGTTTGTGTGAGTTTCTTGAAATATTTCTTGATGTGACAAATCTTATTAGTGGTTCAAATTACCCCACTGTCAATCTGTTTTTGGGAGAGTTATCAAGAATCAAAGAATTGCTAAATCTTCAGCTTGATGTAGCTAGTAAGAAGCATATGCAAAACATGGCTGTGAATGTCCCTTAAGTATGACAAATAGGATGAGTGTGATTTGTTGCTATCTTTTGGGACAATTCTTGATCCTAGATATAAAATGGGAATGATTAAGTTTGCTTATAAGATAATGTATCCATATGATTTTGAAGAGAAGATGGGAAAGGTGAAGCAATGTTTCTCTGACTTGTTTGAGTAGTATACTGTAATATATGGGGATAGAAAAGGGAAAGGACTTGAAGGCTACAGTCCCTATTTGAAGCAGCCACCCTCTTCCACTGTTTCCAAGAAAAGATTTCATGAATTTATGCAAATAGATGAAAATGAGGGTAGAGAAAAAAATGATCTAGTTGTATTTGAGGAAGTCGGATATCCTCTTTGACGGCTTAATTTTGATGCCTTAACTTGGTGGAAAAGGAAATAAGGGAAAATACAAAGTGTTATAAAAAATGGAAATGGATATAACATCGTTCTATCCACAGCAGTTGATTATACGAGTGCGGTCTTTGGTGGTAGAGGTAATTGATAAAAAAGGGCTTGATGAGGAGAGACACTATTAGTACTATTGTGTGGTGGTGATTGGATTAAGGAGGCATATGGAATCAGAAGTGATAAAAGGGTGATGTATTTTTACTTATTGTGTTCTTCTGTTTTCTTCTCTTCTTTTTTCTTCTATTACGTTTTTCTTATAACTTCTTTTTCTTCTATTTTGTTTTTTGTTCTCTTTTTTTTTTCTTCTATTCTGATACATTATTCAATTCTCTTTTGTTTTGCTTCTAACTTATATTCCTCTTTGTCGAACTCTTTCAGGAAAATGATGATCTGTTGAGTTGGAGTTGAAAGAATATGAAATGAAGGAAAAAAATATCAACGATGGTAATATGATTATTGCTGTCACATTTTTGTTGCCTATCATTTTTGTGCTGTCATTGCACTTATCACTTTATGCATTGCCTCGTTATTGAGTGTTGAGTGTTATTTTGTTTCTGTTAGTGTTGCTGTTGAGTATTCTGTCATTTTGCGCATTTAGCATAACATTACATTTTTATCAATATCGATTTCGCATGTGCGGTATAACGTGCTTTGTGTGATTTTGGTGCACATAACATACATGTAACTTTTGGATTGTCATGTTGGTAATGACTATAATTTATCATTGCACATAATCTATACACATGGAAAAAATGATGAAAGCGCAATTTTGATTTTAATCCCCATGTTTCCTCTTTACTCTGATTGTGTGAGTTGTTGCCTATAATATTTAAAGAAACATGATGAACAATTTGAACAAGTTTATTAAAGCATTACGATTTTTGACGTTTGGACAATTCTTGGTTCATTTTGTTTGTTTGATTCGTTGGCCTAGATGTTATCTACGCACAAAACTGCGGCCAAAAATGAGGCCAATCTGTAGTTCATGACACGAGAAGCGACAGGAGCTAGCTTGGCTCTAAGAACAAAAGAAAATTGCGAAATCGAGCTTGAAGAATGAAAGATTGAAGTTCTGATTTTGTTTTACTCTTCCCACTTGAACATGGCTTTTGTATTTTTATGTTATGAATTTGTGTAATTGTGCATTTGTCTTTGGCTTTGTAATATTATAACTCTGTAACTGGACTAGGGACTTGTAATGTAGGGATTATGTATTTTTTTTAATTTTCTTAGCAATATGTAGCCGGGCCCAGGATCGAGGCGTATGCGAGCTTGTTTTATAGCGGGCCAAGATCGGATCGAAGTATAATTCAAAAAAAGCATGCGAGGCTGGCTTCGAGGCTTGAAATATGTGTTTGCAAAAATCGGGCCAGGATCGAGCGTGCGTTGAGCATCGCGGACGAACTTCGAGCGTGCCATAGTTCGGTATAGTTAGGTCGTTTTACGAAACCTACTTATAAGTGCATTTTGTTATCACAGCGAATAATTGTTGGGTTTGGGTGTGAAATGACTATTTCCCCCACCCCGCATTTCTGAGTGTAATGGATTAGGAGGAAGTTTCGTTAAAGAGCTGAGAATTATCGTTTCACTAAAAAGTTACTATTACGGTGTGTATATAGTGTTGCCCTTATAAGTGCGCCCAACCTGACTGAGCTGTTAATAAGTCTTGGCCACGAATAGTGTTGGGTTTGGGTGGAAATATTATTTTGCTTACTGTTTATGCTTGTAGTAGTTAGAGTTCATTAGAAGCGAGTATTATTCAGTAAAAAGTTATGATAGATATTGTGTATAGTGACCAATGTGGATTTTGGCATTTATTTCAAAATTCATATTCAATTGGTCTAACAAAATAATTAGTTTACTTAGTCAATTAATTAATATTTTTAATTAAGTAAGCAAAATATATTTGTATAAATTTATATTTAATCAAAAATAGATTGATTATTTATTGAAAACAAATCTTAAAAAAATTTGAAATGGAAGGAGCGTTACAAAAGTATTGAAAATGAGATAAATCACATATTGCTAAACATTGCATAATGGATGTTGTAATTTCCCCCTGAATTGACTTTAATGATAATCCAATTGCCCTATTTAACACATGGACAAGCCTTTTCATTAACATGTGAAGTTTTCAATCGATAAAAATAAAAATATAAATAAAAGGAAAAAGTTCACTAAACTTATGAGACAAATTCAATATTGTGAAATCTGAAAATTGGGATATCATCAAATGAAAAATAAAAATTTACTTGAAGATTAACTAATTTATTCACGAGGACTCTTTTTTGATTTTTCGTGAATACTTACACCTCAATTATTTTTTCTCGTGGTATATGACTATCAAGCGAATGTTTACTTTAATAACTCCAAAAATTATTTTGGACTAAGCAAATACTACACTTAATCCTCGTTATAATCATTAATCGATTCGTTTTATGTCTCATAAACATGATAGTTATTATAAACTTAATTAAGTTTATACTTAGATTTCTCATGTGTATGAAATATGATTACATTATTGCATACAAATTGTCAAATTGAGCTAAAAATACTTCAACCAAACAAACATTTTCTTAAAGATCTAACAAGAGTATCCCCGTATATGATCATATGGGCATATTCAATTTAAAGATATTCATGAATTTGAGATTCCCTTAAACTAAACTACCAAGTATATATTCAGTATGATGTGTAAACTGAGAATTCAATGAGTTAAAACTAAGATGTTTGTTTCTTTGTGGCACTAGTTTGGTTATGAAACATAGCAGTATCAACTCACGTCTCTTTATATCATATTTCTCTTTTTATCATTCAAACTATTAAAAGCAAATCTTAGCTACGTTAAATTCGTTCTTTCTCAATGATCTTTGGAGATTTTTTGTACCTTACCCATCAACAAATCATCAAATAAAATGTAGGGGTAATAGGAAGCAGAAACTATCTGGCGATGCTGCGAAATGTCTGATATGCGTCACGAAAATTGAAAGAGCAGTTACCAGAAACAAAAGCGAGATTACAATAAAATGATTCGAACAAAGCGAAACCGGATCGAATCGCGTCAGCCAGCTCGCCCGATGTATCACCTTGAGAAAACAAGCGAAATGAGAGAATGGAGTGCTGCCGGTTTAGCGTGTAGTGTGTCTTTTTCTTTCGATTTTACGTGTTGTGGTGATGGATTGATCGAGGAATTATATAGAGCTCAGCAAGCGTCCTGCGTTAAGGTGCACTAAGCTTTATAATGACTGACCAAAAGCATTATGCTTGCCATTTTGATTTAAAATCGATTTCAAGTTTGAAATGTACCAAAACCGAACTTCATTGAGCAAAAATTAATTTCATGCGACCCCCCACTTTTTAGACTGCGTTCGATGTCCATGGTCATGTATGCTGAACACCGCAATTTCGAGCTTCATTTTCCGGTTGCGCCCCATAGCAGGCGTAGAGAGTTTTGCGTAAGTAGTGTCAGCGTTACTAAGGCTAGGAGCCTTGGTTATGTATCCTCTCATGTTTCTCGTCCGTGTAGTGCAGCGTGATTTTAAACTTTATGGTTTGATCCGTCTTATGGCTTCATTGACCTGTGAATGAGAGGCAAATTTTGGATTATGACGCTCTAATATTCACTTTATCCGCATCCCCGCATGAATCGAAAATTTGTATTCAAACAAAACAATAAATCTAATATCACGGGATACAAATTTGAAAAGATTTTGACTCGATGTCTAATTGATAGCAACAATGACCGATTCTGCGTAGGATAAGTAGGTGTGATAGCCTTGGAACTTCCACTTGTGTACATATGTTCACGTTCACCAACGAGACATAGTAGGCGATGTCTTGGAACTAATCTGCTTTTGGTAGCGAATGATGACATCTTAGCGCGAGGTCTCGATCGACTCGTATGGATTCTATTTGTGTGTCCGGTTAGGCCTTGGGCCAACGTGCTGATTCTGTGAGTTGTCGTCGAAAATGCACCCTCCGAGCATTTCTCTTCTAAAAGCGACCCCACTTACTTTAGGCTCGCATAGAGGTGACTCTTCATATTATTCGAGAGTAACCAGCCTCCTTGAGTATCTCGTAGAGTCATTAAAAGCGTAAGCAACGCACCACAAGGAGTATCATTTCGTCTAAGGCGGGTAGGGAAATCCCAGCATTAATCTACTAATCTGATATAGTAGGTTAATGCATGGGCACGGAATCTTGGGATCTCCGGTCAATAATTAGGTTGTCACTGCATTCGTATTTTTCTCGAGGTTTTCAATCCCGTTCCTTCGATGAATTCTCCATTAGTTCTTTTAACCCCGCAGTGATGGATCATTTATGTTATCCCTTTTGATCTTACATGATCAACGATGATAACTCCGGTTGAGATTAATTGTCTAATGGTATTATGTCGTCGACGAATGTGTCTCGACTTACCGTTATATAAGTAGTTGCGTGCCTCCCGATTGCGGACTTCATTGTCGCGATATATGCAAGTGGAAGCTGAAACTTTTCTATTTCGAATATCCTCAAAGAAATTGTCTTAACACGTTTCAGAACCTTCCAGCGGCTTGTCTGAAGCTGATGAACTCGAGACTCCATCGTGGATGCAGCGAGTGCTTGTTGTTTGAGGACTTCGGGACCTGTTGCACAGCCTAAAGTGAACCACAATATCCTTAGTAGCCATTGAATCTGATGTCCCGAATCAATTTGCGTCAAGTGTACGCCAATCTGTTAGGATAGCAGCGTATAGTGCAACCCGTAATTCGAGTATGTCTCAGTACTTAAGTACCATCGCTAGCTTTCGATGATCATTACTCGGATTACTCGTCTCTCACACTCAATTTGCTTCTTGAATAAGCCATATCCGATCTAGTACAGCTTCATCGGGGAACATGAGACTCGATAACTTGAGAATACCGAGTTGAGGCCTTGGCTTTCCACTTTTGTGCTTACGTAGAGGTATCGTGTTCATCCATGGAGTTGGACATTCTCTGAAATCGTCTGGCAAAATTTCCCGAATTTTATCGACATAATGTGATTGGAGTTACTTAACTTTAGACCGTTAGGGATTACTGTAATCTGGACTCGAAATTAAGTCTGGCTTGTCCATGTCGCCATGTCAAACTTGGAGTTGACATATCTTTGGTGGATTGAATCATCTTTTGATTGCTACCAACAATAAGCATGTAAATCCCATCTGGCAGTACATATCCTACTACAGTGGATTTTACATAAAACACACTTGTCGCTCATTGATTTTAAATCCACTCGAAGTAATGAGCAAAACTTCGTGCCGTTGTTTGGGAGAACTGCTTTTAACCCGTACAAAGATTTGACAAATCGGCAATCACTCTCTTAACTGCAGGTACTCGACCCTCGGGTTGTTCCATGTAAATTTCTTCATCTAATTCTCAGTTTAAGAGAATTTGTTTTTACGTCATTTGATGTACATCTAAGTGCTTGATGAGGCAATTGCTAGGATAATCCTAATGGATGTTATCACTTGTCGCGGGAGAATAGAATATCCAAAATAGTCTAGTCCTTCTTTTATTACATTCCCTGAATGACTAGAATACTGCTTTGTACTTATCTATCGTCCCATCGACTTTTCATTTTCCTCTTAAAATCCATTTGGATTTTAAAGCCTTACATCACTGTGGAAGATCCACGATTCCCAAGTGTGATTTTGTAGAATTGAATCAACTTCACTTCGTATAGCTTCCTTCCAAAGCGAACCATCAGTTAACCTGACGACCTCTTGGTAAGTTTCAGGTTCACTCTCAAGCATATACGTTACAAATCGAGAACGAAACACCGTAGCGTGCCCTTTTACTACGTGGGGTTAGCCTCACCGACCTCCTTTGCTTTGACTATCCATAGTCACCGGTATCACGACATGCCACCAGTTGTGTGTCCTTTTAGATGTCGAAGCTTACGCCGCTAGATTTCGTCGGAAGACATGTTGAAAAACGTGACATTCAGAGACTCTAATAATGTATTAACTGTTCGCTCGTGAATTGTCACTCTTATGAACAAGAAATCGATATACGTACTATTTGAGCATATCGATAAAAATTGCATCGACCGTTTTAGGACGATAGTCACTGTTTAGGAGGAGGTAGCATGACCTTTGCGAACACCCCAGCGCTCGAAGATGTTTGTAGGTTAGTCTTCTACCTTTGAACAATTCAAATGGGGTTTATCCTACCGTTTTACGATTTTGTTGGTGGTTAGGCTGTCGATATCGGCTTCCCCAGCGTTCGCGAGTAAGCTTTGAACTTATCAACAAGGCATTAAATAAATCTCTTTCGATGATCGATTTTTCTTTCGTGATCCATTCGATTGAGAATATAGGAGGTGTCAACCGTGAATAATACCTTTCGAACAAAATTGACCAATGGTGAGGCATCTTCTGCCCGCTCTATCATTTCGTGCCTTTTATCTTTTCTCGAAGTTGATTTTCAACCTTTCTTTATAAATTACCAAATTTATCGATTGCCTCATTTTACTTTTAAGTAATTATACATAGCAAAATTTTGTACTATCATCTACAAAGGTGATAAAGTACTCATTTCCACCTTTGGATTAATTTGGGCTCGTATCATGGCGTCACTTTGTGAACAAGATCGAGAGGCTTATTATTTCTAACCACGGTTGGAAATGTTGCTCTCGTCGATTTTCAGCGGCCGTTTCACACTTGTAATTCTTATCGATAAATTCATTAGGTATGTATTGACTTGATCATTCTTAAAAAGAATTAGAGTTCACGTGTCACAACCTCTTATGCCATAAATTAAGAGTACTAAACATAATGATATTTTTATTCATCTTGTTTGTAACCCGTTACATTCATTTGAAAAGACCATTTAACACATGCTTTTCAATAAGCATGCCCGACTTGGAAAGTACAACTTTGTCGAGACTTCGATTACAAGTTTAAACCATGTTTGCTAAGTAAAGAACGAGACAAAGGTTCTTCCTAAGTTACAGGACATACGAGCATTCTTGATGTGACTTCGCTTCCCAGAAGTCGTCGGCGCGCTGAGTTCATATACCGATGTTGGAGGTTAAAATTGTCGCCATGTACATCTTCTCGCGTTCATGGCCCAGGCGAAAGTAGCAAATTGATCTTTGACCGAGCAAGCATTACCACAATGGCGCTGATATGTTGATCCACGGCTCTTGTGGGTTCGTGCCCTGAAGTTCACCTCGATCGCGGTAGACAAGTTGATGCCGTCGATTCTTTGGTGACCGCATTCGCCCATCTTTTCCCACGTTGTTACTTCTGCGCGATTTACTCGAAGGACTTATGACCGTTTGTTACAATTATGCTTGTCAAAAGCAGAAGGAATTCCCTTGAGAAAATTTGAACCGCTTTTCTTGAAACTATTTCACTTGGGTGCAAAATCATTCTTATGCTGCAGAAGACCTCGAAGAAGACCCCAAATTCCACAACATTCACCTTGAAACCCCCACTTGAAGGTTAGGATGAAGCAGATCACAATTCGGCCTTACTTGTGCCTGTAACTTACATTCTCAGCGAGCGGATAATTGCCCAGCGTATTTCATATCCTTTTTCGCTTATTAGCTAATAGTTGAAATTACATCCAAGATGGTGGCAATTTTTCGATTACCTTGTGACCTTGAACATTTAAATTCAGGCCATTCTAAACTTGACTTGAAGCTCGTGAAGACAACCTCAGTTCTAAAGCCCGTCATCCACGATTTTCATCCTTGGTTTATAGTCAGAAATCTTAAAATAAATTTCTTGGAACGCGTCTTAGTCTTATACTTGAACTTCAGTGCGTCCCAATATTGTTTGTAGTAGCGTATGTTTTATATCACATTATACAACTCATCCAGACAAATAAATTGACAAATAATTGCGACTCGAATAATCGGATGTCTCGAGTCGACCCCTTGACCAAACTCAAACACCGTCATGCTGAGCAGTAGGAGGTTCTGACAGAACCGTTGCAAGTTGAGGTCGTGAGATAGGCATCAACATTCTCGCCGCCTTTGAAGTCGGCAGGAAAACCACGGAGGCCGGTTGGTCATTTTTGCATGACCCGGAACAATTGGAGAATTTGAGGAGGTAAAGTGACGGTGGTTGCAAAGTACAGGAGAATCTGCCGAGAGCAGCTAGCGCCAGAGGCAACCCCGCGTCTGGGCAATGACAGCACTTGGGAACATAAGGAGGAAGTGTAACCCAGGGGGCCGAAACGCGGAACATTCGACAATCAGCGCCACTCCAAGTACTTGCGGCCCATGGCCAAGACAATAGCGTCGATCGCGTTGACCATCAGTATCTGACATTGGATTCCGTTCTGAAGTGTTGTGTGGCTCGATTAGAATCTGTTTTAAGTTATTGAGGGAGCTAATAGGAAAAACCGAACTATCTGTGATGCTTTGCAAAGAAATGGCTAATATGCATACGAAAATTACAAAGCAGTTACACGAAACAAAAAAGCGAGATTCTGATAAAATGATTCGAGCAAGCGAAACCGGATCGAGTCACGTCCAGGCGCTTTCCTTGATGTATCACCTTGAAAACAAGCGAAATGAGAGAATGGAGTCTTTCAGTTTCTTGTGTAGTGTGTGCTTTCTTTACGATTTACGTATTTGTGGGTGATGGATTGATCGAGAATTATATAGAGGCTGAAAGCAGAATCTCTGCGTTAAGGTGCGGCTAGCATACTTAATGACCCATTAAAACGTATGCTTGCCTGTTTGATTTAAATCGATTTGAGTTTGAAATGTGCAAACCCGAACTGTTGGAAGCAAAAGTGGGCTCATGCGACCCCGCTTTCGGAGCTGCTGCGTTGTGTCAGCGAGGTCCCTTGCAGCTGGGCTACCGATTTCCGAGCTCATTTCCCCGGATTTTCCCACCTGTGACGTAGCGTGAGAGTTTGCGTAAGTAGTCGATCACGTTACTAAAATTTCTTAGGAGCCTTAGTTATAAAGCCCCATCATTTCACCATGTTTTTCTGCGTCGATGTGAGTGCGGCGTGATTTTCCAAACTTTGTTTGATCCCATGCTTGTATGAAGCTCGTTGACCGCCGTGAAGCGAATTTGGATTATGTGACTACAATATTCACTTTATCAACATAAAATATCTCATTTTCCCTCAAATTATTATCTTTCACGTTATGTCAATTTTATTTTGAATAATATATGTTTGGTTGGTTTTGTGAATTTGGTAAATACCAATTATTATCATGTTTTAGGGTGAGATTAGTATACATATATAGCTCTAGTTACTATATATGTAGGATAAGTGGAAAGTTACTACTCATTAAGATTTTTTGTTCATTAACGGTTCACTTATCATTTAATAATATATTTTTCCTCTGGCGATTTTAGGAATACTTATGATTTTAAAAAAATTAGGTATGTGATTATATAAATTTATTTTTAAATTTTAAGTGTCGATTTATTGATGAATTTTGAGTGCAACGTACTAATTAGGTGCATAGAATAATTTTGGTATATTTTTTTTTAGATTTTTTAAAATTGTATCATCTTAAAATGATACATTTTAATAATGTGTATTATTTTTAAATTGAAATTAGATACATATGAAAATTAATGAAAATTATGAATCGTAAATTATTAATGGTAACCGTTAACTTATAGGAGAATCATGTACTCATCAAATTGTATGACATTACTCAATAATTATACTTACCCCAAGATTACTCGTGATTAATCCAAATGTTATTCATGTTACACGTTTAAATATTTATCTGAAGTAATAATGAATAAGTTGTTACCGGTTACCGGTCCAACAATATAATTCTCCTACACATGCAACATGTTGCTCATTGAAGCTTATGCATAGTGCTTAAAATTTATGTACGATGACTTTATTAAAACTTAAAAGGGTTCAAACCCTCAATCCAAGCTGTTCTATGTTATTCATGCCTTTGAACTACACGTAATAGGTAAATCGTGGGATGTGTCTCAACAACTGATAGTTTTTCATAAATCAATTCATATAAGATTGCTAATGAATCGAACTCACACCGAAAAAAAATGTCAGAGATGCTACAACAGTCTATCAATTCTTTACCAATTAATTTATGCTACGTACAATAACTTTATTGATTGTATTTATGATGATGTCATAGTATCTAGTGTTTGAAATTATCCTTAATTAACAAATTAACATAATCTGATCGAAGTTATACAAGTGATCTCAACGCCTACATTATAGGACTTATATTAACCTTGGAACAAAAAGAGATTTTGGGACATAAGTCAATAATGACTTAATGAGTATAAATTATTAGTACAAGATGCTCATACCAGAAAACTAAGATTAGCAGTTTATCACACAAAATCTCCGGGTGATACTGTAATCTTGTTCAGAGTGATTACTAACTGCTAATAAAGGATTAGTTGATCAAAGATATCATTAGAATCCTTAAACACTATTCTAAGAAAGTTATAATCTATGTTGCTTGTGACAATGTAGCAAGTTGTGGGGTCATTATATTATTGGACAATCTGGATTGTCTTCGTTTTGTTGTGCACAATCGGAATATTAATGATTTTATGCTAGTTGAGTTTGTAACTCTTCTCCTATTGTCACATTTTTTCTTTAATTATTAAAATACATTTACTATATGAGAATGGGTTATAGCCACAAATGTAACCACTAAAATAGTTTTGCTGCACAAGGATGGACGTACATGGCCTATCCTAGAGCAGCCGTCTCTCTTAAATTGTTTATATATTTTACATAAATTTTTGCTTTAATATCTAGCCAATATTTTGAATTTTGTCTCGCCAATCTATTAAATTTCGTCCTCTAAATTATATATGGTCCTTTTTACATACATCTATTTTTTGTAGATGTAAATTGGTTTATCATTGTTCCAAATTGTCCAATAATAATAACTAGACTTTATATGAGTAATTCTTAGTATGTTTCAACATATATATTTTCATATTGAAGGTTTAGTATTTCACTAATCGGCCATTTGGAACAACGAAATCAAAACATACAAATCAATCAGTTAGGTGAGAATTCATTATGCCCATAAGTATACCAACTAGATAGTAAATTCATGCATGATAATGGGTATATGATTAATCCGATGAAGCCATAAACTGTGTATGCATAAAAAGGCATCGAATCATCAAATTCAAGGAAATAAACAAGGGGCTTACCGTGTTTGATTAGCCAGCTATAATCTGGTCTGGACACTTTAACAAGATTGAAAGAAGTGAAGAAAAAGAATTGAAAAATGAAGAAATAAAGGATGTATGTTTGCAATTTTGTTTGTTTTGTTAATTTGCTTGATGTAGCAATTAGTATATTTAATTCTCCGAATTATAATTTTATGAATTATAATACGTATGACGTTCTAAACAATGTCAGACATGATGTATCGAACGATTTTAATTAATTATTGCATTATCTATAGAAAAAATGCATCTATAATCAAATTCATGGAAATAAACAAGGGGCTTATTATCGTGTTTGATTAGCCCGCTATATAGTCAGTGTAGCTTAGCTCACTGAATGAAGTAAATCAAAAAAAAAAAGTGTAACTCATTGAATGAAGGGAACATGTTGACTGGCAAGAAGAATGATCAAATAACATTATTAGATTTCCCATTGTAAGACCAGACAGAGAGGATGGATGTGAAAATTATGTAATGAAGTGGTTGCATCAAATTGAAAGTCATGTACAAGAATAGAAAAATAAGACTGACTTTGTGGTGAAAGAGATATACACATAACTTGAACCACCATATTTGATATAGATCTTGAGAGATTGAGATTTTGAATGCATTGGGTAAGGGAAAGAATACAAGCTAACAGTTGTCATCACCAGCCATTGAAAAAGATAATTGTACTTTATTTGCAAAAATGTATGCTTTGATCTTGATTACTTTACAAATTAGAATCGATATCGAATTTTGACATAACTACTTACATGGATATACGTATCATAAAAATTTGATATAAATAGTTATTTTTTTGTTACATGTATTTATTGTATATTAGGTATTAATGCAAAAATTGATATAGAAAATCTCCTCTAATCAATCATTGATCCTCCATAATTTAATTTATTTTTCTATTCTGGAGGGGCCCCTTAGCTTCCTGCTCTTATTTATAAGGAGCCTTAACAAGACATTCATTCAACCTCAAAAACTACTCATCAAGAGTTTTTTCATTTTCCAAAAGACTTTGTAACATTTTTGCTTTCCTCAGTATCTTCACATTCAAGTAAAACTAAGCTTATTCTTGAAAAAAAAAGGTTCCCTTTTCTGAAATTCTTCATGGCTGTTGGCATAGAGAAAAAGGGTGTTGTTAGTTTATCAAAAGTTGCCATTTCAGACACTCATGGAGAAGATTCTCCTTACTTTGCTGGATGGAAAGCATATGATGAAAACCCTTATGATGAAATTTCTAATCCCTCAGGTGTTATCCAAATGGGATTAGCAGAAAATCAAGTAAGTTTGCTAGTTTTTATATTATAGAAAATTAAAAGAAGACAAAGTAACATATATAATACTCAAAATTACTAGAATTTTGGAACTCACTTTTGGTAATTTTCATCAGGTTTCCTTTGACTTACTAGAAGATTACTTGGAAAAACAATCAGCATCATCCAACATTGGAAACAAAAGTTATAGTTTTAGAGAAAATGCTTTGTTCCAAGATTACCATGGACTACTATCTTTTAGAAAGGTACCATCAATTTTCTATTTCTTGCATGCATCTTGTAACCAATCACATAGTGGAAATTTTCATGCACCAAACATATATTGAAATTTATCACTAACATATTTTATTATTTACATCCAAAACAGGCAATGGCAAGCTTCATGGAACAAGTAAGGGGAGGCAGAGCAAAATTCAATCCAGAAAGGATTGTTATAACAGCTGGTGCAACTGCTGCCAATGAATTATTAACATTTATCTTGGCTGATCCTGGGAATGGTTTACTGATTCCAACTCCTTACTATCCCGGGTAAGAATCGAACCCAGAACCTTTCGATATTTCGAATTCGAGCAACCTATGATAATTTTCCATGTATAGTTGCATGATTACAACCCCTAACTATATCATGATTAAATTTTTTACAGGTTTGACAGAGACTTGAGATGGAGAACAGGTGTAAAAATTGTTCCTGTTCACTGTGATAGCTCAAACAATTTCCAAATCACTCAAGAAGCCCTGGAAGCTGCATATGCTGATGCTGAATCCAAAAACATCAAAATCAGAGGTGTACTAATAACAAATCCAACAAATCCATTAGGCGCGACGATTCAACGACTAGCCCTGGAAAACATTCTTGATTTCGCCACAGAGAAGAACATCCACCTCGTCTCAGACGAAATCTACTCGGGTTCATCTTTCTTTGCTGATGAATTTGTCAGTATTGCAGAGATTCTTGAAGCAAGAAACTACAAAGAAGCAGAAAGAGTTCACATAGTTTATAGCCTTTCCAAGGATTTAGGCCTTCCAGGTTTCAGGGTAGGGACTATATATTCATACAACGACAATGTTGTCACAACTGCAAGAAGAATGTCCAGTTTCACCTTAATTTCCTCACAAACACAACAACTCTTGGCTTGCATGTTGTCTGACAAGAACTTTACAGACAACTATATTGAAACAAACAGACAAAGACTCAGAAAAAGATACCAAATGATTGTTGGTGGCTTGAAAAAAGATGGAATTAATTGCTTAAATGGAAATGCAGGGCTTTTTTGTTGGATGAATTTAAGTCCATTTTTGGAAAAACGAACATTGGAATGTGAATTGGATCTTTGGAAGAAAATCTTGCATGAAGTGAAGCTGAATATATCTCCAGGTTCATCTTGCCATTGTTCTGAGCCTGGTTGGTTCAGAGTTTGCTTTGCTAACATGAGTGAGCAAACACTTGAAGTTGCATTACAAAGAATACAACATTTCATGGGAAGGACTGGGAGAAATTGCTGACTTTTTTTTAGTTAATTGATTCATGTTACACTATTGTTTTTTGGCAAAACCAATTCTAGGAATTGGGTTTGTGTCATAATAGTGTGAATTAGTCTTGGTACTGGAACAAAGTTTTGACTATTGTTCTTGCCATTTAGTTTTAATGAATCAATTACTATTGTACTTTTATTTCTCTCAAAATACGAAAATGGCCATGCATCATTTAGTACTTTTTACTAATTTCATACTTCATGTAATTTATATAACTCTTTTTTTTGTGTGCAAATTCCGTTTGTTATTTGCAAATGCACAAGTATACATTAACATATATAAAGTCGGTCATTACTAAATTCATAAAAAATATCTAACTTATTCAACTTGATATGGATCTAATAATTTTGAGGAATCATCATCAATGTAAGGCTAAATAATAAATGATTCAAGTCATCATCTCACTCTTAAATATCCTACCATGCTTTTGAGGCTTTGACATGGTCATTAATATACAATTGAAGCAAGAAATGCATTTCTTTTATTTGCTAATTTCCTTGATGAGCAAGTTTCAATATCATATGAAGTCAATTTTTTTATATTTTATGGTTTTTTGGTTGGCAAAAAAATAAATTAATATTATATATGTGCATTCTACCTACAATTCTTATCCTTACCTATAATTTTTATCTATCTATTGTAAAGTATTAGATAGTTTCGTAGAATAAAAATTACTTATAGTAGTGTAAATTTCACCAAGTCCATCTTCTATCCATCTTTCATCATCAAAACTTCATTGACCTATGGAACAGCTGCACGTTAATAATAAGAACATTTCCACTTTCATATACAATAAATTCAGAAGTTCATAATTTGCTGGCATCTATGAATTGCATATGCTCTATCTACACCCCAAAGTCAATTTGAATACAACATAAAGTAACAGTCAAGGCCATTTCATAAATGAAGGACGGCATGTGCCTAAATATAAAATAAGGCATTTGATATTAAATTATTAATAATTTTGTTTCAATGATAATAAAAACCAAATAATAACCATATAAAATATTTTAATTCTAAAACTCAAACACTTTTATAAAAATAATATTACAAATAAAATATTTAATTGATTTCATTATATATACCAATATGAATTGAAGTAAATAACTAATATAATAATTTAATGAATATACTTATCAAGTTATCTTATTATTCGATGTTTATTGCTTGCACATGAATTTACATAAACTAATGAATAGTTTAATTGATATTTTGATGAAAAATATATAAATATAACTGTCATAAAATACTTTATTGTATTTGCTCTTGTAAAGTAATAAAAATAATATAGTATGCAATTTTCAATTTGGATTTAAACTGATGGTTCTTAGTTTTTGGAATTCTCAATTTTATTGGGCTAGAATATTCATTTTTATTTTTTATTTATTCTAAAAAATAGGATTCCTGATGATGTGGGGTCATGTGCAAACAGATTTGTTGTACATGGTAATAAACCTTCTAACCGTGAATAAAAATTGAATGTTCTAATTTTTGCAAGGAAGTATGTATACTTGTAAAGTATTGCAACAAATAAACAAAGTAGAAGTTATTGTAACAATTGAGAACTAATTAAAATACAACTCGTAAATTTCCGTGGCTAAATCGAAATTGCCTCTTTATTATCATGACATAATAATTACCTTGATTTTTAACAACTTTGTTCATTATCAAAATGCAGTAGTTGAGCACTAATGTTCAATTAAAAATTATCGATTAAATATCAACTCAATCACACTCTCGTAACTAAATCGACAAAATCGAAGTATTTCATAAATTCTAAAAGTAGTATCAATAGGTTCGCCAGGATGGAGGTTAAGGGTTCTAATTCTCCTTATCAATATTTTCTACGAAATTATTATACAAAATATTACTTGGCTTAGCTAATTCGAAGAAGATGTTTGTGTGATTATTGCTAAATTTCGAGTGCTTACTAAACGCCAAGACTAAAGAAAGTTAGCGCCACGGTTATCCAAAAAAGAAATGAAAAAGGTCGGGTTAAAGAAAAATCATTAACATATATAAAAGCTAATAAGGACAAGGCTTTTCCATTTCTTCCTCTTTCACACTATTAATTACTAAATTATCATTCTCTCTAAAAATTTAAAAGTTAGACAAAAATATTAGTATCTTTTTAATTAATAATTCCACATTTTAATTGATAACTCATCAATTTCAATAGGAATTAACTACTATTAAATAATAATATATTTTAGACCTATTTTTTATTATTATTATTATAATAGCGTTTAATTAAATAATTATATGATTATTATTATTATTATTTATTATTATGTAACTATTGTTATTATTATTATAATATGTATTAAGTTAAATAATCATATCCTTTGGTGTAGAATTATTATTACTATTGTTATTTAATTTCCTACATATATGAATTTTATATATTGACATCCACAAAAATTTAAATTACACCAATTTAACAAACATAAAAGCAAATAATTGATGATACTATATCGACGTATCAATTCACAATATAGTCTGCCAAAGACATCAAATTATTAAAGTAATATGTTTATCTCTACACATATCAATTATATAGCTGATATATATTTTTCCTATCCTGACATAAACGGACCTTTCTCAGATTATGATTACAAATGTCACATTATTCGTATATTTGGCTCAATTTCAGCTGATAAATTAATATGTAGTATTTCTTTATATGCTTTCGTAGAATTATTATTATTATTATTATTATTATTAATTATCCATTCAATCATAATAGATGTTAACTGCTAATAATTTTAGTTTCAGTTAACAAATAATGATCATAATTATTTCCACCGGCTCTATGAACGAAATTCAAGCATACTGAATATCCCAAACTGTTTGACATAGCCATGTCGCAGAAAATTCTCTTCATTCTCTTCCAACTTTATGTGGTAATAAAATCATAAAGTAAAATATATAAGTCACTCAAATTATTTTTTTAATATTAGCATTATAGATAACGTGTCTGCTATAATACTTAAGTAACGGTATAGCTCATAAATACGTTAATACGATTAATGTGTCATGTAAAAATAATTCTTTTCTTCTTTAATCGAGGAAAAGAGACGGTATAAGTCAAATTGGAAAGATCTTTCATCATCTTTTAAAACTAATTATCTATTCGGTCAAGTATAATTGGTATTTGTTTTAATTATTATTCTACTAATATAATTTTTACGTTAATATTATATTACTAATGTTTTACTAAAAAAGTATTATTACATACCGATTGACATATGTTATTTAAATTTATAAAAACTTATTATTTTTTGTTGAATATGTATTAATAATAATATATTAGTAATAATTTAAGTAATATTACTAATAAAAGTATACTTGAAATAAAATGTACTAGAAAATAAAATAAAACAAATATTATCCATAAAAAGTAACCCGGTCGTGTTATAAAATTTATACTAATGATCTTTTTTAAAAAATATTTAATCATAGTATTTATCGTAATTTTTCATCTTATATTTAAAGAGTTATTCATGATCAAAGTATCCCTTCAAAAAAATAAAAATATTAATTGAAAAAATCAAAGGAGTGTAAGTTTTTATACAATTTTAGAATGATTTCGAATTAAACATAAAAAATATATCAAATATTTAATAATCGACAGACAAGCCGCAGACGTGACGCCTCCTTTACTAGCATCCCCAGATATGCACATATTGATGTACCAAACAATTTTTCTTCATCGACAACCAAAAAAATTTAATAAGGTAATGTCAAAATCTAATGTTTCATTCATGCTTTCATATTTCTGGCACTATCATAAAATTTTAAACCAAGGAAGCAAGCTAACCATCTCATTTATACATTGAAATTCACGTCCCATAACAATTAGCCAATTCTGGTAAAGCAAAATAATGAAAATTCCTGACTCTGGCAAACCATGTTAAAACCCAAAGTCATACCATCCAATATTCGAGTACTGCTACTTAATGAGAGACCATGGTAATGGAATAATAATTCACGGTTAAGAATTACTTATAAAGCATGGTAGGAATTGGCATTGAAAGCTATGTCTAACTTAGAAATGGATTATTGATATGGGTACGGGCAGACTCTAAATTCTTATGTAAGTGAGAGAGAATCAAATATTCTTATATACTGTTCATATAACTCATATTTAGTAGTGTATATATTACGAAGTATTTATTATTGCTAATATGCACATACTCGGACCTAGTACACACGTTACTTGGTCTAACATTATTAAAAAATAATGCAAATCGATTGTTATAATTATACAAGAAACTTTCCACCAACAACCTCTGTAGACGCTGACCTGACTTTCTACCACTTGATCAACCTCTGCCGAAATCTGGCCTTCTAGATCGATTCTGACCGCCTCTCGCCTTCCTCTTCTCTTTGAGCGGTCTGTGGATGGTTCCTGTCAACGCCCAAATATGCTGGCCAAGTTCCGCTCTACCGTCGACCTAAAAGCGTGACCCAGGCGATCACAAACACTACTCCATCGTTTCAAGATTGTGAGTTGGTGTGAATATACAAGAAACGATGTTGGTACCGAGGAATCGAAAATCTCCCTTGCATTTCAGCTTCGGGATGTGGTATTTATAAGAAAGTTAATTACGAATAAGTCATTGCACTTCCTCCCTCATTGTAGATCACGCCATTCATTACCATCTGTAATTCTAAAATCATAAGGCTGATCTCGCAGTCTATTATCCAAAGAGGTGATGAGCCACTTTACCCAATATCCGTATGTATATATGTCATTGCCCCTTCAATGAATAGTTCACCTGGCTGGAAACGATTCTTGTGATTTTGTGGATGGTCGGAAACTGCTCATTTAATAAAATATCTCCGGGTAAGTATAAAGTATTGGAAGAATACAGCGGTTTTGATAAATATCGGCTCGACTACTCAAATTCTCCGGATCTTCGAGATTCAATAAACCTTTTTTATACACGTGCCCCTACCTCGGGGATCGGAACCCTGCTCATTGGATTATAAGCCCTATAAAAGGTAACCCTTGGCATTCATGGTACTTTACTTCGTACTTATCAATTTTAACTATTCATTCTCTCTACCTTCTCCGCAAATCGTTGCCCTTCCCTTCTTCTTCTGCCTTTTATTCATCCTCAACTTCCTACTTCCTGACTTCGTTTCCTATTCTTCGATCCTCCTCCTAACGAAGGTACGTATTAAATTTCTTGTATATTTATTGTATTGTTTTTTTTATTACCTCCCCAAGTATTAGCACACGAGAGTTTCGGTACTCAAAGAACTGGCCCCACTGTGTGGGTCACCCGAAGGAAGCGTATTCGGTAAAGGGAGTGGTGTCCTTAGTGACCTTTCATGTCTCGCCTGTGATTCAAGGTTTTTAGGTTTTAGGTTGGTTGTTTTGGGGATTTTGATAAAGATTTAATGCAAGAGTGAAGACTAATCCCTATTCTTATTTGGCCATCCGGGGCGCCTGGGAAACGGTAAGATCTGTATGCGAATACTTAACAATTGTCAAGATTCTCGCCGATTCTCAGAATGCGCCAAGCCCTCTTTCCCTTTTCCCAAGAACATTTATGTTTTGCTTATGACTTCCCATAATTTTCACAACTTGTGTTTAACTCGCTATCGTATAACCTAATAATGTATATTTAAGCAATGGGTTCTAACCGAAATCATCCAAAATCTCGAGGCCTGACCGCCTTATCGCGTAACGGACCCCCGAATCCCTTCCCTTTGTAGACCCTCCCCTAGGCGCCGAGATTACCACGGGCGATTTGAGTTTTACTCTTTCCATGACCCCTTTGCTATTATGGAAATTCCTCGTGAGGCGCGTGGAGGACACGCCAGCCGGGCTATGTATCACGACAACCCAGAAGAATTCATGCAACCGCGGTGTCATTTAACCCTGGGCGATTCGCAACCCCGCGTCTCCGGTGATCCCGACTCACACTGCCTAACCGCTGTTCTTCTTCCTCCCCCGAACAGCTCATCAGCTTCCGGACCTACTACAACAAACCTGCGCTGAGCCTCAAGTTGAAATCAATGAGAATTGATTCCCTTTATTGTTCTGCCATGACAATCAAGCAGATCAATTCATTTACCGGTCAAGTTAAATGCGACATCGGAACTTAGTGTTCACCTTTAGTAATGGTATATTACTAGTGCTGGTTCTCATGATAATTCTGGGTGGGTTATGAACGATTGCTAGATCTTTTACTCATTAATCGTTATAATAATAAGAATCGTCAATTATTATTATTATACAACTTACTATTATCTCTGAGCCTGGGCGTCACACACATACAATGATATTCGAATAATATTTCATGAATGAAATTAAACGAGACTTCAGAGTACGGAATGTGTTTCTCAATATTTATATATTTGTCAAATATATATGTTGTATGAACATCAATTGGTTAAACTTGAAAGTTTAATCAATTAAGCACCAGACGATGAATAAATTTGATAATCGTCAATAATGGTATTCGATTCAAACTCAAGATAACAAATTGTTTTAAACGAACTAACTCGCCAAGTGAACGTAATCGCTTATTCTTTAATAAGTTCAAGCGCTTAAAGTAGCTTGATCGATAAATTGAGGCTCATGATGAAGTCTAACAAACGCCAAGCTATAGGAGTCAGGGTCCTTTTTGTAATAAAGGCCAGGGCAGAAAAAACTCTACACTTTAGTATATGTTGTTTTAAGTACGGTGAGAAATGACTTTGGCAGCTTTTAATCATGTATTGTTTTAAAATCATAGTCCCAGAAGTTTCAATCCTAAGATAGATATCATTGTTAAGGCTCATACAAATGGATCACAGGTCATTTTGTTTCGAGAATCGCTTCGAAACGATCCTTATTTTCGGGGAGGCAAGAGAAACATCGACCATCGAGACCCCATCGAGAGGGGTCAACTGCCTGTTGTCTCGATGATCGAGACCCCATCGGCAGGTGCGTCTCGACAGGTCCTCAATGACGAGACCGCCTCGATAGGGTCTACACAGTAGTCGCATTTATATCCGCTGCACTTCGTCTATCGAAGCTCATCGGTGACCCCCCTCGGTCTCGACGGGTCTCGGCGCGCAGACAGCTTTTCAAATTCTATTTTTGTGCACTATATAGTCACCTCTATTTTAAACACTAACCTTTTACCTACCTCAAGCATTAAATTCCTTCCAAATTCAAAAGGCAAAAGTCACCTCACATTTAATCTTCATTATCTTTGTGCAGAGTTTCCTAGTCAGCAGGTTAATTTGTATTACTCAATCATCAATCAGGTTTCAGTTGAAATCCTCAGCATGGCAGCATGTGGCTCGCTATTCCTAGTCGAGTAAAATGCTGAAATCCCACAGGCTCGGGTTCCTAATCTAAAGTATTAGCAAGTTGAAATCCTTGAAGTGGGTACTGGGTCACTGTTTGAGGTTGTGTGTTTGATAATAGTCTTGAGAGAAGTTTGCTGTGTGTAATCAAACAATTTTTCAAGTTAACTAGTTATCTTTGCCAAAATCCCGAGGCTCTGGCGTCGATTATTTGAAAGCAAGAGGGAACCGGCTCAAAATCGCGGTATCAAATTTCTATCTTTGATCTTTACTTTCAAGTATTCTTAAGAGTTTTAAGCAATCATATTTTTGTTTGTTTAATTTTTGACTAATTCATTCTCAGCTTGGGTAGTTGGTCTATCGAATTAATTTGTATTCCTATCAAGCTTACACTCCGGATTATGAAATTAAAACTCTAAAAAGATAATAATTTAATTTAAACCCATCATCCTCTAAGGTTATATCTAGCCAACAATCGCACGAGTCTGCGGTTCTACTTAATTAAAGCTTAAAATCTTGTAGAAAAGATCATGGCAGAATGTGGAACATAGTAGCTCGAACTTTTATGTCAGCGTAGTCGTCACAGTGCCACCATCGGGTTAATGGATCAAATTACGACTATCAGCGCAACGCCTTCAAGTATCACGCTCAGCATCATTACAAATTACGAAGGGGTGATCATCAAGTGGTCCACTCATTCTCACGAAGATCAAATGTCTAAGTCGGAGCTCATAGAACTCGACTCGCGCTATGAGGCAACATAAAAAGAGTTAGGTGCCGGGCCAGCGGAAGTCCCACCGAGACGCTGGATAAAGAAGACGATGGAGTGCTAAGTGACGAGGAACTCAAGAAAGCGGAGTTAAATTGAAGCCATTCACGTTTCTTCACAACGCCACGCGACGGAGAGTACGCTCGAGTCAGGATACAACTGCCATGAGAGATGGGACTCGCTAAAACCCGCCCCATATCGGGTTCTAGCCAAGCGGTTACTGGCCATGGCCTCGACTTTTGACTGTAGAAGATCAAACCTTCAAATGTATCAATGGAGAAGTCTATTAAAGACACGTGATCAAAGGTTCAATACCATCATCAATAACTTGGATTCTCTAGGAAGACATTCTCCTAGAAGAATTAAATGGGAGAAGTCAGCTAATCCCGAAGTTGGGCCAAAAGTATGTGCCATAAATTAAAGCTGCGATTATCAAGACTCTCTCCACTCAAGAGCCTGGTCGATCCTTTGAAAAGCGTAAGAGGAAGTAATCAAGTAAAGAACAAGGCTCGAAATCAGGACAAAAAGAAATGGCTTCAAGTGGGCGCTTAAAGCACAAAAAGTTGTTGAGAAGATCGAGAGGACGAGGATTTATGAAGATATGACCATATTTGCTGTGAGACTACAAAAGTTTCTAGATCTCAAAGAATAATGATGATCATGGGCATGTTCAAAGAGATAAAATGTTTGAACGCAATGTCTCGGACATCTCAAGATGGATCGTCTCGCCTAGCCAAGAGGTCTCAATCCAAGAAAGTATGTACCGCGCCACTTGGGTGATTTAACTGAAGTCAATCCGATCTGCCGAGACAGAATGAACAAGGCCTCATGGGCACAAGACTCCATGGAGGTGGGCCGCCATCCATGAAAAAAAGACAATATTTGATGGTGGATACTGGACGCTCAAGGCAATACTTTGGAGATGCCTCACTTTTCTTAAAGCTCGGGTAACAGCCGGTAGAAAATGTAAAGTTCAAGCAACGAAACCTCCAAAATCTTAGGTAAAGGTTTATCGTAAGAAAGGTTGTTTAAGATTAAAAATACTTTGTTGTTGATGCATGCTAAGTTTAATTTACTAAGTGCGAAATAATTATGTAAATGATCTGATGAGGTCAAGTTCTCTAAACATAAACGTAGTCATTTCAAACGCTCATCTTCATTTGTCAGATGGTTATCGATCGAACAACGTGTCTACTGGTGTAAATTTTGATTTGGTTGAAGCTAGTAATATTTGGTAATGAATGTGGTTCATGATAACGCGTGAGTTTATGGCATCGACGTCAGTCATGCTAGCATCGAATGTTATCTAAATCGCATAAAGACTCAGACGTAGTGCTGGCCCATCAAGCCTCACGCATAAAAGGATAAACTTTGCGATTTATGTCAACTCGGTAAAATGCATAAATCATCTTTAAATCTATAAATCTTGTTTCACAAACCATGTGCTCGATGAAATATATATGGATTTGTTTCGAGTAGATGGACGCGCGAAATTGGGAGATCTAAATATGTCTTTGTATCAGGATGATTACTCAAGGTTTACTGGGTAATCGGGTCTTGCTAATAAGGGTGGATGCTGCTTAAAGAGTTTGCTAAGTTGTGTAGAAAGCTCATGAATGAGAAGCGGCTCCAAAATCAAAGCCATAAAGAAGTTTATCATGAGGCGGAGTTCGAATGAGGAGTCAAGAGTTTTCAGGGGGGAGTAATTTCTGATCCAACACAACTTTTTCGGCACCAAAGAACACCTCAACAAAATGGAGTCATGATTTAAAGAATAGTACCATTCCAAGAAACGGGCCGGACTATATTGAATGAACACAACCCGCCAAAATACTTTGGGACACGCCGTGGACACCGCCATATACTATCAACCGGCATTTCTTGCATCTATTCTCGATTAAAACCTCCTTATGAACTTCGGGTATGGTAAGCATCCTCTATTGATTACTTTAAAGTTTTTGGGCGTGAATGCTATATTCTAAACACCAAAGATAGATTGGGTAAATTGACGCTAAATCTAATTTATAAATCTTTCTTGCTTACTCCGAAAACTAGTAAAGTATATATCATCTATAATAAGGATCAATGCGCCAAGAAGAATATATTCATGTTAACTTTGATGAATCTAATCCGCTTATTGAGAAAGTCAGTAGACGAGGATGATTCAATAGGTGTCAATGTGGATGTGAACTCACAAAGAAGCGAGCCTCAAACCAAGGTTCACATTTATGAAGCATCAATTATGTATAAACAAATAATCATCTAGACCTCGCAAGACGTGGATGACATTCCATGGGCTAACACATGAAGATTTATCTGGGGAGACGAGAATCGCAGAATCATCCCCCCGACCTCATTCTAGCGATCTCCAGGGGTAACTACTCCGATCCTCTTTAAAACAATTGCCTTCATAGTGCTTTACTTGTCTCAAGTAGTACCTCTTAATGTTAAACAAGCTCTGTAGGATCCGGATTGGATTTTATCTATGCAAAAGAATCTTGAACAATTGGAAGATGCAAAATTTGGCATTTAGTCGAAAACTCATGCTGTAATCCACATTATTGGAACAAAACGGGCTTTGAAATAAACTCTGACGAAACCGGTGTTTGTTGCAAACAAGAGTCGCCTTGTTGTCCAAGGTTATTATCAAGTCGGCGAGTGTACTGATGAAAACTTTTTGCTCAGCTTGCTGTGTCGAACTATTCAGATTATCCTAGCTTTCGCTAGTCATACGGATTTCAAACTACACCAAACGGATGTTAAAAAGTGCTTTTAAATGGTTTTTTGACGAGGAAGTTTTTGTAAACAACCACAAGTTTTGAAGATGCTTAATTATCCTAATCACGTGTTTAAACTAGATAAAGCCCTTACGGATTAAAACAAGCACCTGTGAGCCTGCATGCAGAGGTTACACACATTTAGTCATAATGGTTCAAGAAGGAAAACTCGATTCCACGCTTTTCCTTAAAAACCAAGTGGCAAACATCTTATAGTTGTCCAAATAGCCGATGATATTATTTTCTGTTCTACTAATGATTGGTTGTGGTGAGGAATTTTCAAAATGATGACAAGGAAGCTCGAGACGGGAAAGATGATGCTAATTGAACTTCTTCGACTTCGCTAAGCAACGATGACGGGATTTCATTTTGTCAGCAAATTATCGAAAAGAGCTCATAAAGAAATTCGATGAAGATGCAAAAGGATCGACTCTATGTCTACATTAACTAAGCTTCGACAAGGATTAACAAGGTACAAGCGTTAACGAGACAAAATATCGAGGTGGATGACAGGCCTTTCTTTATCTTACCGCATCTAGACCCGATATTATGTTTGCCGTGTAGGTTTAGCTCTCTCGCTTTCCAAGTACGCCTAAAAGAGTCTCATCTTAAAGAGGTTAAAAAGGATCCTTCCGGCGCGAAAAGTGAACAATAGACTACGGCCTTCGCATCCAATGAAAGCGTTAACTTTGAACTGCTGGGATATTCGACGCGGACTTCAAGGGGTTGCACACTTGATAGAAAAGTACTAGTGGGACTCATTACCTCATCGACATACCTTACCTCATGGTCAAGCAGCAACAAAAATAGCGTGTGGCATTATCAACGGTGGAGTCGAGTACGCGGCGGTTGGAAATTGCTGCTCAAAGGTTTTGATTTAAACAACATCGAGGACTTCGGGGATCAAGCGATAACGTTCAGTGTTATGCGACAACACTACTACATCAACATTGCAAAAAACCGTGCAACATTCGAGGACCGGGGCCATTATCAGATCCGGCCATCATTTCATCCGAGACGGTAAAAAGTGGAACATTGACGAAGGTTCATGGAACAAATGATCAACTTGGCGGATATCTTCACAAAACCACCCTGTTTATCAATTTAACCGCATTAGGCGCGAGCTGTGGATGCTTCGATCTTTTCGTAAGTAACCTCAAGTTTTCATGTCTTTGTATGCCTTTGAATTACATGCACGCTTATGTGTTTAAATTGTGTCAATTTTTTTGGGACGATAAGCCAAATGATAAAATTGTCCATCAAGTAATCGCTTTTGCTGATTGCTGCGATGTCGCTGGCGAGGTCTCCGGTCTTGTATCGGTGGTGCCAAGATGTTAGTTTTGTTGGTTTTGGAGTAAAATTGTCAATGGTCGCTAAACCGCTGTCGTGTCAAGTTCGGTTTGCCGAATGCTAGCGATCAGATTATCATGCTGAATCGCTGAACTCCCTTACCGGGTCATCGAGACCCCATCGGTACCCCCCGCCTCGAACGGGTCTCGACGGCGAAATAATCTCCAAAGAAATAGCCCCCATCAAGACCCCCCTGCCTTCTACGAGGTCTCGACGCAAATTAAATCCTCGGTCCGATAGCCTGACGAGACTCTTCGAACGGGTCTCATGGCGGAAATAACCACCGTGAAACCCGCCTCTATCGAGATCCCATCGGCATCTCCGCCCCCGAACGGGTCTCGATGAACCCGCCCCTATATATACCTCCTCACCGACATTTCTTTTCCCCATTTCAACACAAAATCACAAAATTTCAACCCCACCAATCCCTACAACCTTCACCTAATTGATCAATAATTCATCTAAAGTTGTCCTTTTATCAATTTAATCTCACAAATTCACTATTCTTCAAAATCTCCATTAAATGGCCTCAAATCCTACTAAACCTAATACTGGTAAGAGGAAAGAACCCAAAATCTCAACCAAATCTCGTTGGTTCTTTATCAAGGCGGAGTTCTTCAAATCCACGTTGTGTTGAAAATCTAAATGTTTTTCCATCAAAGAGGTGGCAAAAGTCGAAGGTCATAAACCAAACATACTAGATTTGGCATGGCGATGGAGGTGACTTCGAGGGCACACATTTCGATCTGTCATGCCCAAAAGCCGGGGAGGTTTCGGGTGCTCATATGGCAATTTTTTCCGGATCGGGTCTATTTCTTTTATGAGCATCCGGTTATTCAAACTCCTAGTAGTAATAATCTTAACCTTTTGTTTGGAATATAATGAAGGACATTTGAGTACAAAATGAAACTTAGGAAAGACTTTGGGTCAGTTCTCGAATGGATTTTCTAGTTATGCAGGATGCTAGCCTCCGGCAGAGAGATTTGAAGTCGGGCGGCTCATGCTAATTTTCAATGTTAAACAATGGTCGTAGGTTTAAGAACGGGTATCGTAGTTATGGAGCTGCAGATATACCGCATTGCCTACACTTGTATACCGGGAGGCGTAGATTTCGCTAGCACACGCTTTTCTTGTCAAGTCCTTAGTCCCCAGAGGATCTCAGATAGAAACCAAGTAGAGCGTACACTAACCCTACAATCATGCTAGAGAACGATCAATCTTCCCATTATTATCGCTTCACAAGGCCAATCTACGGTAATACTAAAAGCCTGACTCACTCTATCTTTACTGATGCTTAATTTCTACCTTGGGCCATCATGGAATCTGGGCGGCGAGAGTATTTCCAGGTATGCCTCGAGACAGGCCATGCACCATGTGATCACCAAAGAATGATGAAGACGCAGACTATTGTCGTCATCACAACAATCGCCTTTGGTGGAAACGGGAAGCCAAATCGTCTGCTGCGATGACAGAAAGTGCTCATTCTCGCGTATTGGCAGAAATGGTTTCGGAGGTCTACTTTATTCGAGGATCCCTCGTGTTTTCTGGAATGACGAGGATAATGATGATGAGGATTTAATTAGCCACGATGGGATGACTAAAAATGAAGAAGAAGCGTGACGATACTGGACAAGTGGTGCCCTCATGGTGCACGAGCAAAATGTTCCAAAGATCACAGACTGGCTAAACGAAGCTCAAGAGACGGAGGCAACAAGCTATCAAGATAACTGGCTTAAATCATGGGAAGGAAAGATAATTTCCAAAGAAAATAAGAAGCTCAAGAATTATGTCAGTATAAATTAAGTTCCTCTCTATGTTTCAATTTTAAATGAAAGGACTAAAAGCCAACAAGAAATTCTTGGAGTATTCGACGATTTAGGGCGGAGGCTGAGGTTATCAATGTGAGGCGAGTCCCAGTTCACATCCGGCTTCTACTTCACATCCGCTACCATTGGTATTGCATTGAGGACTACATTCCTTTGATTAACAGAGACGAATGGGTTTTCAAAGGGTACGCGGGGTCCAAGATAAATTGTAGGGACTTCGATGGCTTTGACTTTATGTTTTTATGCTTCTTGGGGCTTGTTTCTGTTTAGGCTTTTATCGTTTGTGCCCCCTTGGTGTGGATTTTGATCCTAAAGTGGGAGCCAGAGTAGACTTATGCTTTATTTTTATGCCGGATCAAGTATACTTTTCTTATGATAAATTATTGACGTTTTTATTACCTATTTCGCTACGCTATTATTTAATACTTTGTTGATCATCCATGGTTATTATTATTCTATTTCGTAAGAAAACTCGGGGAATCTTGCTGCTGAAAGGGAATGTTTTGTTCTCATATTTCTTTTCCACCTTAGCATAAGTCAATTTGTTATCATCAATTACAATCGCATCGATGAATAACTCTTGATAATTCTGAATACCATTCGATTCAAAACCCTTTGAAGATAACAAATTGTTTAAACGAACTAATCCCGCTTTTCAAGTGAACGAATCAGTTTATTCTTTAATAAGTTCAAGCGCTAAAAGAGTTGATCGATGCCTTGGGAGGCTCTAAGATTAGCTCTAAAACCAAGCTATTCTAGAGCTCTGGTCCTTTCGCTGGCAGCTGTTTGAAGCGAAACTGCCACTTAAGAGATATGTTGTTTTGGGTGATGCAGAAAATGACTTTTTAAGTGTTTTAATCATGTGACATGTTTTTAAAATTGATAACCGTAGTTTCTAATCCTGGGCATAGATTGATTCATTGTTATGTCTTCATACAAATGACCAGATGTCATTTTATTTCTCGAGAATTCTAAACTATCCCTGGCTGAAGAGAAACATCGACTCATCGAGACCCCATCGGTGGGCCGGGTCTCGCTCAAGGTCTCGATGACGAGACCCCACGAGGGTGCTGCCCGATGTGGTCCTCGACGACTGCACCCCGCCCTGAAGGTGGTCTACACAGAGCCGATTTATAACTGCTGCAGACTCTGGGTTCATCGAGGGCTCATCGAGACCCCCGGTCTCGATAGGTCCTGGCGCGCAGACGCTTTTTCATTCTATTTTGTGCACCATAAGCTCACCTCTCATTTTAAAACACTAACCTTTTTTACCTAATTCTCAGAAGCACAAATTCTTCAAATTCAAAAGAAAAGTCAATAACTCTCACATTTAATCTTCATTATCTTTGTGTAGAAGTTTCCTAGTCATGTTAATTCAGATGTACTCAATCATCAATTGTGCTCAGTTAAACCAAAGCGGCGTAGCATGTGGCTCTCGCTATTCCTAGTCGAGTAGCGGTTGAAACTTTAGGTATTCTCAGTTCCTAATTCGAGATTAAATCCCAATGGTACTACTACTATCGGGAGGCTGGGGTAAGCTCATAATAGTCTCTAGAGAAGTTATGTTTGTGTGTAATCAACAATTTCTTCAACTAGTTATCTTAAGCCAAAATCCCAAGGTCGAAAGTTCTGATCGTCGAGCAAGAGGGAACCCCAAGCTCGCAAAATCGCAAGCAGATCGCCTTTCTATCTTTGCTCTTTACTTTCAAGTATTCTTGTTATTTTAGCTAATCATGATTGTTTGTTTAATTTTGATCAATCATTCTCGAGTCGGGTAGTCGGCCCATCGAATTAATTTGTATTCCTATCTGCTTGTTAATTCCGCGATATTAAATTAAAACTCGAAAAAAGATAATAATTTTAATTTAAAACCTTTTTCACCCCCCTTAAGGTTATATCTAGGCTAATGTATTTAGTTATTCGATAGTGATTGCTAGTATTTTAATTGACTTGTTAAGTTAATTAAAATAGAATTAATCTCACTAGTAACTCAATATTTTACCAGAGGTCTTACAGCCTAAGCCAACGAGTTAAACCCCATTTCTAACGAGTCATGAATTGGGAGTAGGTATTTAAGAGGGGAGCAAAAGTTTTTCATGACATTAGAATCACAAAAAACCTCCACTTCTCCCTCCTCAAAAGCGCCGCCTCCCTGTAATTTAATTTTTCTCTTCCACTACTCATCCCCAACCCCAGTGCCTGCTCCTGTCTGCTTCCTCGCGCTAGCCAAGTAATCTGGGAGGACATCTTTTCGGTGTTGGAAAGTTACTGAGAGGACTCAAGTGGGCTTACGAGGCACTTGGGATTGGGTTCAATTCACTTCCGTTGAAAATGTTAATCATACATTGTATTTTTATGTTTAGATTAATTTACAGACATTGGCAGAATCCGTGGATTTATGAATTGGTGTCACTCACTTGACAATTCATACTAGATTCTAACAAAGGGCCTAGAGCCTACTGGCAGTTTTATCTAGTTTGATTTCAAGTGTTGTCGATGTTGTTTAGTTAATTTTGATTATTTTCATGATTTATATATTCAATTGATGAATATATAATATGAAAAAATCAACCCCTTTTATATATGTTTCTGAGGATGGTCAAATCATCACTTCATGTATTGATTGATGATTTGAAGTTTATTTAATTGTTTCATGAATCGAAAGATTAAAAATTGATTAATTTGTATTTTTAATTCGGTGGTGAATCTATTTTGATTTTACAGTTGAGGTTTAGAAATTTCTAAAATTATGAAATTAAATTGTATTCTCACCTCTTTGAAGTTCAAGTTTTTTTCTGCATCTTTAATTTTATACTCCAAAAATTTTGTTCTAATTTCAGATTTTTTGGCTTTAATCAAAAACTAGAAATGCTTTTTGATAAAATTCCACTGGACGTGTTCAATAATGATATCGTTGATGTTCAAAGAAAATTCCGTAATTTTTTGAATTTTTAGAGCCTCCAAATCGCTTTTACAAAAGTTGCAATTAATTTTGGAAAACCGAAAATCGAATGAATTACTGTGGCCCGATCGCCGAACTTCGCGAACCACCGGGCGCCGCCCCATCGAATTTCACTTTCCACCCACCGGGACGCATCTCATCGGCCGCATTACGGCACCGCCGGCGAAAGTGTCGGGCTGGTGGCCGAGGCCGCGCTATCGTTGAAGTTCGCCGTCCGCTTTAGAAAAACCCTCAATGTATTTTTATGTAATTATTTTGGTTTTAAAATTTATTCAGAATTATTAATTTCGTTTTAAATGTTAAACTGCTAAATTTTGTTATTGTTGATTGAATATATATCTTGAATGACATTAAATTTGATTTATATTTCCCTTTTTAAAAATTATTTTCATTAATTGATAATTTTAAAAAGTATTTCATGATAATCTTTAAATTTTAAATTTTGGAGTTAATTACTGTAAGTAATTATTCCATAATTCTAAAGAAAGTTGGTAATTATTGTAATAATTATCATTAATCATGTGTGAATATGTTTAAATTCAAATTTTACATTAATTGATAATTAATCGTGAATATAATTGGTAATTAATTAGTCAATTATCAACACAATTATTTTCATTTGATTTAATCTATGAAATTAAGTTTATTTATTTGTTTTAATGTTTTTGCCCATATATTGCTATGGAAACGGAATGGAGTCAGACGATATTTATTCATGTTTTTCCTGGCTCAAGGCATCAGATACACACAGAGTACGTTCATTGAAATATGAAAGCATTTTTTATTTTATTTAATTTTCTTGTTTCTCCCATGCTCGTACGCCGTCTAAGTTAGATTAGTGTATTTGAATTGTAATTCAAGACTCGAGCCAAGCGAGATTCCGTATTGTAAGACAAGAAATTGTAATAGGCCAAATGTTAGTTTTCAAGTTTAAATGTAATAGGCCTGTGGTCATATCATATGCCTTCAATACAAGACATTTGTTTTATTTTTCATGTTGTACATATGCTTGACATGTACAACCGCATGGTAAAAATAAAAGCAAAAGAATAATAATCTCACCAATTTAAAATTTAAGCAACGTGATCAAGCCAATTTTGTGAAATCGGTCAGACTGACACACGCTACGGGCAAGGTCAGCCATAGCTTTTGCACTATTATATGACAAATGATCATGTCAGTTGATTTCCACTAACGCTGCTGGCTTTCATATGATCATTCCAAGTACTTTTGGTTTAATCGCATGCTTAACCGGTTTTTCTGAGATGCTTAAAAAGCCGGGCAGCATCTTCAATAAGACGCTTAACTTAATACAAGAGTTATGTAGTTTTACATAATTGGTCGATAAATCTACTATTATACCGATTCAAAACGTACGCAGGTCGTCATTGATTTAAGTAGACAGTCTTCGCTACTAATATATTTCGTGAGATTTGAAGTATTAGTATTTACTTTGTTAAATTTATTTGTAAGTGTATTAGCATAATAGTTTACTAATTTCGTTGTCTTTATTTACTTATTTTGTAGAATTTTAATGGCTACCGCCACACATCATAAAAACTCGGTTCGTCAAAGACTTGAAAAGTCGCAAGTCGAATAACTCAAACTGACGGCTGTCTCGAATTTGAGAATTATTCTCAAGCAAGCAGAGAGAACCGAATACGTATCGAACAAAGTAGCGTTCCTCGTTCCACGATAGTTGCCTCCTATCGGAAAAAGTGGATCCCACAAAAAGTGCGTCTGACAAATATGATGTCCACGTCTCATGTCGCCAATACGAACCTTCGCTCCAAATTCAATATGAAAAGCGTGGCAACACATGACATATACCTAAGAATCCCTGAGGAATTATTCCGAAAGTGAAAGCTAAACGAGATACGACACGGTCTCAGGTTCTCACGTGAATACAGTTCTGTGGAACGGACAGTCAGTAGCCCTCATATCATTAAAATGATCGGCTCGTCGATCGACTCAACGCCTCTCGCACCAAGTGTCTCAAGAATCCGTGGATTCTATCCTCAAGTCTTTCCAAACAAATTCTCAGCTTGTCATGAACCTCAATATGCACAAGTTTGAATTCATTCCTAAACGAACTCGCATAAGATGATCACGAATGCCGAGACGAATCTTGGTAAAGACTAAAATCTCTATTTTCCTTCTCGTTTTGGTGGTCCAAAACAAGAAGGAAATTCAAGAAGAAGAAGGTTTACCAAAGAAAGCCAAGGGTTCGAGGAATCTCAAAGTTGCCGGACAGGAACACCAAGTGGATGACAAATTTCATTATCAAGGGGAACCTAGGTCAAATGAAGCCCACTGGGTAGAAGTTCACAGATGATAGTAGCTAATGGTCTTACGACCACCTCACCTCACAGTATTGCATGTTATCGGGTTTTTACAACTTCTAATTCTACTGCGGGTGCTAGACAATCGGTTGTCGTTTCATATTTGTCATAATACGCTAGAACTCAAGCCGTTGTACACTGAAAAGAGGGCAGATTGATCTACGTGCTGTAGGCGCGAAGGTCATGCCCCATAAAGAGGATCCATCGCTTAAATTTGCCCACGGGCCTTTGCTTTTGAACTTATCCTGCTTAGTATGCACTGCAATTGTAGAAGATGCTCGCTTCTATTTCAATAACGACGGGTTTTCATTTTCAATAGACTTTGATAAATTTAGGATCACCAGAACGGGTAGTATTTGGTACCGCCTCTCCTTCAAAATGGTCTATTCGCTTTTAGACACGCATTTATCGAGTCACATAACATAAACTTAAAACGGAATAAGTCTAACGACTAAAACCGTAGGCAATACGTAACTGAACGAAGCATACCGAG
>JADFUC010000803.1:0-93517 GCA_019722365.1 Lithospermum erythrorhizon | reverse complement strand
TATTACGTATTGCTACTCCTTCGCTTCTTCACGCACAACTTCTCAACATCTTTATTCAGGCCTTAGCTTCGGCAGTTCTCTCCTTGCTCTTCTCACTTCCCTTTCCTACTCTCTTAGTCGCTCTCTTCTTGCTTAACTTCTTCTTGACTCAAGTTTCAAGAAAGATCTAATTTTCTAAGTTTCCTCTTCTAGACTTCTTCTTTGCCGACTGTATCTTCTCGTGAGTTATCCTCAACATCGCGATCCATGCGCCAATTTGTTCTGAGCAACGCTTTGAGAAGTAAAGATCAAATACACTTCGTGTCATCGTTTCAAGAGCCGCCGCAATTACATGTGCTCAATGTCAACAACGGCCGGTATGTCAAATATCCATACCTCGAAAATACACATCAAATGTATCGGCTCTAAATACAATGCCTCTAAGAAAGTTGAATCCTTACATTTCCATCCACGTTGTCCTTGACACTGATCTACATTTTCACTCCAAGCCCTCGTAACTCGTTCTTCAACTTTTTCACCATCATGTCCTCAAAGACACGATACATTCTCATCACCAAAGAATACCACTACTAGCATCTATCTCGATACGATCTTCTGAATAATTATGTGGGTTCACCAGCCTTATCCACGGTATTTGATGACGGCGCGATTTACGGTTCCGACACATCTCATAGCTCGACATCACAACACACGAAGAGTCAATGACTCTTTCTTCAACAATTGGAGCAACGTCCTTTTCAATAACGTTCTCCTCAACATCAATTTCATCATGGGACTTTTCCCCACCAATATCATCATCTTCCACATTATCCCTATTCGGTCTAGGGTTATCCAATTCGCAAACATTTGTATAATCCACCCAAGGCCAAGTTATTGTAAATTGCGGTAGCTACCTATCAGGAATCACAACCACAGAACAGGGGAATATTTCTAATTGGCATAGACTTAATGCCATCTCCATTGTCTTCAAGTCTGTGATTTGACCTTCGACCTTTTTCCTTCGCGTTTTCTGCTTATTGTGGGGTTCTACCACCATGAATTAATCATCACTTGTTCCTATGCCCTTTTCTTCCTTACGTTTTCCCGACGTGTTAAGACCTCTTCCATCTTTTAAACTATTTTGCTTTGGGAATTCTTGGTTGAATTTGAGCTTTTAGTAAATCATGTTGGAAATGCAATTTAGTGTAGTGGATGTCAGCTTGACTGACAAGTTATGGAAATTATATAAATTTGAGATAGCTCGAAATAGAAAGTTAATATGGTTTTGGTATTGTTTGAAACAATAATGAAAGTCTTCAAAAGGAATATGAGAAGTTGTGAGATAAAATCTCACTACAATAAATAAAACTACCTTAACCGGATCACGAATCATTTCTCCGGGATGCCTCACAAAATACATTCATCAAAATGGGAACCGCCAAATATCCATCCGCTTATAATACCTTACATTGCTTTCACTGCTCCTGACTTCACCGCTTGTAACACTTGATCTCAACTTCATACCTCCAAGTGCTACAACCCTTATTTGGTTGCTATTTGTCAATCATACATAATCCAAGAGAATATCTCAAGGATTCAACTGAATGCATTTGTGGCTTTAGTAAAATATCCGCAAGTTGCTTTATCCGCGGCTCACATGTTCCAAGGATATCACTTTGTCTTCAACAAGCTCCCTTGCGAAAAATGACGATAATATCACAGTGCTCGCACGGCTACGCCGCAGACCGATTCTTCGAGATATCACGGCACTCAATTTGTCACAATATGTAGTCATAAGACTGGCCGACACTCGTATTCTTTCAAGCATCCGCTTCATCCATGTGAGCGCATAACCGCTACTAGCCGTTATGTACTCAAATTCTACCGCTGGTAAACCGAAGCTTTTTCTTCTCACGAACCAAGAAACGAGATTATTTCCCAAAAAGAAGCATCCACCAGACGTGCTTTTTCTATCTTCAAGATGTCCACCCAATCAAAGATCACAAATATCCTATCAAAGAATTGTTAGTATCAAAAGAATACAAAAGACCATATTCTACAGTACCATTCAAATATTTGATGATCCTTTTGACTCGATTCCATTTAATTTTCCTTGGGATCCGAATCTAGCACACACTCTAATGTAGTATTTAATATCCTACTGCCACAGAAGATAGTTAAGACTACCATGCCCTCAGAGTTTCTTAGCGCTGACCAAACCGCCACCCACATCTTTACTTAATTTTTACATGAAGTCAAAGAGTCTCTTCTGGGCTGTATTTCAAGCCCAAGTTTCTTCACCAAGCTTTCGCATACTGGACTGGTAGATGAAAATGATCTCCTTCATTTGCTTGACTCAAATCCCGCAGTCAAGTCAACTCACTCAACCATGCTCATTTCGAACTCGTGACTCATCTGGCTGACGAACCGTTGTACCAATGAAATACCTCCCACCAAATATTACGCCATCAACATAGATTCGGTACCTACCATCAATTTGCATTCTTATGCTTAATAAAAAGAGTCTCGTCAGCCTCTCCAATGAGTATATCCTCGGGTCAAGAGGATACTTAAATAGCCTCTCATACCACGCCGTAGGCTTCGCTTCGGCACTATATAAAGTGCTTTCTTCGCCTAAGACACGTCAGCATAACCTATATCAATAAACTTTTGGCTACTTGAAATAACCCGACCCGTTTAATTAATTAAAAAATCGAGTAATTGGTAATCCGACGAATATAATAAAAACGGATTCGGAACGAATCATATCAACAAATAACTTAAATTATGTGGTAAAAATTTACCGAAAAAGTTGATTCAATTTTACGCATGGTTTAAAAGAATTATGTTCGTTAACGAGCTAAACAAGAGGCCTTTTTATTAATAGACTTTTTGTTTTGCTGCTCATCATCCTACAATTATAGTACGACAAAAAAGAAAACCAAACCCTAACCTAAAACCATCGCCTTTTTCCATTGAAAGAACTCAAAATTCTTCTCTTTTCTCCCACTTTGATAATCATCCTTTGCTCTAAAATTCCAGAAAAATATACCAATCTTCTATCTGCCTTCCCCGGCCGCTTTTAAGCGTATCACGGTTTCATCTTTGAAGTTTCTTGGGAGAGCCTTAAAAAATTTGAAAATTTATGGTTTCAATTTAATAACTTCAAATTATTAAATTATGATCTTGGCTCCTAGATCGTCATCGTTAATGGAAAGACTGAATTTTGTTAATTTTAATAATTTATGCCTAAATTTTATATAATTAATTAAAGATTCTACTTTTATGTTAGATATGTTTAGATTGAGATGTTTATGATTATAGATATAATAATAGAGTTTTTCCAGTAATATATTCATGAGAAAATAGTTATTTTTGATTTCTTAATTAATTTTATTATAATTTTGGATTTTGTAGAAAATAAAATAAATTATAATTTTGACTTTAAAAATAAACTCATATTTTTATTGGTGGTTTATTACTAGATTTCAACCAACATATAATAATCTTGAAATTGTTGGGAAATGTTTCTACTATTTTATTTATTTATTAACTAATGAAGATTTTAATAAAAAAAGTGAAATTTTTATGATTGTAATTTAGAAACTGAATTTTATATTTTTATATTGCATGGTTGGACTATAAATCAAATATTAGAATTTTTGAGTTCGCTTGGTATTTATTTTGAATTATTGATGAAATGACTAGTTTTGGGAGTTAATTGAAATAAATCAGATTTTTATACATATAAAAATATAAACTGATTTTATTAAACTATATAGTACATTTTGGACATAGCATAAAAAATATTAGAATTTTCGGACCTTATGATATTTACTTATTTTTATAGCATATGATTCCCTTTAAATAATTAACTAATGATACCAATTTTAATAATTACTAAGATACATTTAAAAGCAGCGAACACCTAAGTTTGATTAAATAGATGCTAAATATACTCATGTACGACTCTAAAGTATCACTAAAATGACTATTATATTATTTGTGAGTCGACTTCGACCCGGAGGTTGTTTTGACTAGCCGCTGTTGTAGCTTTCAAGGCTAAATGGGTATTTGGGGCACAGTGAGATTTATCTCCTCGCTGTTCCTTACATTTGCATGCTGCCTCGGATTGCAGATGTCATATATGCTAAGTATCGCTTATTCAGGCGTAGAATACGCTAAGAATTATTATTTCTTAAATTATCGGGTGTATTTACATCATGTTAAAGGGATCGATATATCATATTGATGATACCGGTGATGACTCGAAATGTTTGATTATAATACGTGGAAGCACGCAACAAGACTCCGCGATTATCATTGCTGAGACGTTACGCGTTAATTACGCATACGTTAAACCGCTGCTTATCAACTTTCTACGAGTCATGCGTCTCATGTAATGGGCCTTGAATCGCGGTTGTGGGTCGAAGTCGAAATAGCATGTGTGTGTAGGAACAAATGGGATCCATTATTGACGACAGAGCTACAGACACACGGGCCATGGATACTTTATGCTATTGAATATCGGTATACTTTATATGCGCGACCTACTTGCCAAGAGTAAGACATTTCCATAAGTATACATGCGGACTTTCGTGTGTCATATGTCGGCTATCAGATTTGTATGCTGGCATCATTGGTGGTACGTGTCGATGTCCTGGATCGAGTGTTTCGCATTTTGTTGGCGTTGATTTTGTGCACTCTGGTCATGTACTTAAGGTAATACGGTAATGATACGAAGTTACTTTGCCATATCGATGAACCGGCTTGGACTTACGTGTTACTTTCAACCTCAGATTCACTATATTTGATCTTCAAGGCTCTATCGCGCCTCGCCATTAATACAACCGTCAAATACCAAGTAGGCCGCGAACCGTTTAGTGTTTTTACTATCGACCGAACAAATTAGTTTTATATATATATATATATATATATATATATATATATATAGAGATATATATATATATATATATATATATATATATATATTCCTCAGCGGGTTCTACTTTTCTTGACTTGCTCGGGCGTAGAATTGAGTCACCACTGTGCGATAAGCTTCACGCTAGCTCGTCAATTCTCAAAACTTTCTGCTGAGTAGCTGCAGGAGCCGCTGACCTTCGAGCTCATTATATCCTTAGGAGCGGCGCTGTGGCTAGGGATCTCGCTAGCCTATTTTATTTCTCTCTCGTCTTATCGAAGCTGAAGTCATTGTTTACTCCGGGCCAAGTGGGTGATTTATATTATGGACGACATGGAACACTCGCTTTTTTATGTCACTCTATGACGAATTACGTGATGCTGGGGTTAGGTTTCGCCACGCATTTACGTCTTACGTCAAGGTGACGTGAACTATTTCTACTTTTACTACTTAAACCTGCTTTAAACTGTTTTTTATTTTATATCATCGCTGGCGACTCGGCATCCATTTCGCTAACGTAGCCTAACCTCGGTGCGGTCGTTACAAGTTTGTCAGAATAATCTCGACCACAAAACGTGCGCATAGCGCGCGCTACGATATGTTTGATAAGATTTGATCGGTACTACTCATATCACCAAGACGCATCTTATTTTCGAAGCTCATCCAAGAACTTCAATGTTAAGCCATACACCGGGGTAATTCCGGGACGGGCGACCACCGGGAAGCCAAATGGAAGACGTGAGTCGAGGACAAAACGCTTCGGTAGACCCGGTGGCTCAGTGAGGCCACCCATCACCCATTAACGCATCGACCCGAAACTGGCCGCTACACTACTCTACATATACTTCTTCTTCAACCACTCCGTTCAAAAATGCACTCTTCACATCCATTTGGTACAGTTTGAACTTCATTAAACATGCTAAACCGAGAAGAAGACTTGTATGCCTCCAACCCAAAGAACCGGAGCAAAGTTTCCTCGAAGTCTACACCTTCCACCGTGAATATCCTCAGCCACAAATTCTCGCTTTTATTTCTAGTAACAATTCCTTGCTCGCCGATTTGTTTTTGGAAGATCCATTTTGTCTTATGACATTTTAAATCTACGGGTCTAGGCACTAGTTCCCACACATCATTTCTTTGAAATCGAGCACCATCGCGTGATAAAGATTTATCCAAATGTCATTTCGAGGGCTTCAAAGAACATTCTTTGGCTCTACTTTAGATATGAAACAGCTTTCTCCAACAAGACCAACCATTGTTCTGTAGTCCACCGATTGCTGCCTTCTTGTTGTAACACCCTGATTAATCTCTCCAATAATGTTAGGGTGGTTTTTCTCTGATTCGACCGATTTATTGTATAAAGCCGACTGCCAAGACACGTTGGCCATCAATAGCCGTGCCATTTAACATGTTCCTTGTTATATGACCAACTGTTATTGACAAACATCAAGCCAAGATAATTCATCATGGCCCCAACTTCCGAGTCCGTAACCTTCACATCGGGTAGACCTGGGCGACCATCTAAGTCCTTTGTTAAACATACGCAGAGCCTCTACTACGCTACGGCAGATCCCAAGAATATGCCTTCATCACTCTTGACATAAAATTTCTGCCTGGATGCTCGATCAGCAAGAATACAATACAAACTACCAAATACATGAAAGTATTGAACGTTTGGTTTCCCCCTTCATATTTCATAATTAATGTTATTTGTACTGGCCTAGTGCTGTGTCATTATGAATATGACAAGACTGCTGATGACTCGCCCAAAAATTTTATGATATTTTTAGCACTTAATCATAACACGCGCGATCTCTTGAATGGTTCGATTCTTCCTTTCGACAACACCGTCATTGAGGTATAATAAAGAGCGGAGAATTCACAGTAATTCCTTCATCAAAGATAAAAAATCGTGAAATTTTATATTGTCGAACTCTTCCTACGATCACTTCGACCGCACACATGCTGTCTTTCATTTTGGACTTGTAGAATTAGCTTTTTAACCATCAAATGTGTCAAATTTTTCTTAAAAAACTCCAAATCCATGTATGTCGTGAGAAATCGTCACGTATACATAAACATACTCTTGCCTCCCATGCTTTTCAACTTCAGATAGTCCCATCGTAATCTACGCCAAGATCAACTCAAGTACACGAGTCATGACTACCTGTCAAGTAGCCTCTAAGGATGCCTCTTGGTCTATTTGCCAACCTCGTACTCCACATGTTTGATCTTTGACATCAAATATCAAGATTCCTCAAACCCGGCTTTGAGAATAAGTTTCAAATATTCCTCAGAATTAGTACGACCTAACTTTCAAGGCCATAATTCAAAGATTATCACTGCTCCTACTTACGTAGCTTGTTAGAGCTCCATGTAGCAATTGTCACCGACCTATTCCATGCATAAATCAGATTCTCACGAAAGGTCATCGATCAGGCATCCCTCCTATGCAAGTATACTTACGCCATCACATACTGGGTTTACAATCGACGATTTGTTGGCACCTTCACCAATAGAACATCCGCGTAAGCCATTAACATTCAACTCCCATTTGCCAATAATAATTTTACCTTTGCCTCCGCTACCCAAAGTAACATGACTGCCGAGAATATCTTGGTAAGATAGTTTTACCTCATTGCGCCAATACCACCGCCAAAGCAAGTACCAAATTCGTATTCGCGGATGATTTCAAGGAGGTGTATGCGATTGACTAATAGTAGTTCTCTCGACCCAATCGAAGTTTTGTGAGAGTGGATACTTGTTTCTCGTCCATATATAGCTTATAGCAATAAGTGGGCAATATGACCTTTCTTTCCACAATAACGATAATTGGCCTACTTCGTTCCTTCTTCACGATGACCAACTGCTTTTCATGGTCGGGACGGATGTAATCGAACTGCCGGACAAATTGGGAAGCCTCGGTTTAAAGAGGTTTCTTGTCTAACCCAATTCCCGTATTATCACCAAAGCAGATTTACCACCTTTCTGCCATCTTTCTCCGATTTGTGTCGAATTCATCATTTTTAAATCCTTTAGTGTATTAACGATCTCTCAAGGATTAACTGTGGATCTTGATCCTCTCTAAATTTCTTAATCTCTCATTTTTAGTCTTCAGTTTATTTCTTCACCATCCGCCTGCACATCACGGTAAGCTCCCATCCATTTGGTGTATGCTATCATGTAATTCTCAATTACATCTTCTATCCGTCATGTCTTCCTCGTCACTATTATCATCCACAATGTCAAAGAATGGGGCTGTTCAAAGACTCAGAAGGCCACAAAGTTATCAATCGGATCATCTTGACCATCTTCCGATTCTTCGCCACTCAAGTGTCATGAGTGGTTCTTCATTCGGGCTTCTCGAGATGATCGACACTCGCTTTTGAATACCAAAGCCTTCACATTCTCTTAATCCAGTTTCTGCTAAATCGCTTCGAGGGTTTTGTCAGTTCTTAGCAAGCATATTTATGGTTTCCCCCCAAACTTCATCATCTACCCACAGCAACTTTTTAAAGCAACCTTCTTCGCTAGATTCTCCGTTGAAATCAACAGAATCGATTCCATTTATTATGCCCGTCATGAATAATCAGGTATTAATTCATTTACTACTGAAAGTTAAATGTGATTATCGAACTTATGCTCAACTTAGTAATCAGATATTACTAAAGGGTTCTCACGAGTAATTTAAGTGGGTATGAAGCCATTGCTAGATCTTACTTCATTAATCTTTATAATAATAGTAATCGTCAATTATTATTATTATACAACTTACTTATTATCTCGAGCTAGAAGGTCTACCATGTCAAATGACGCTGAAAGTTATATTTCACGTATGAAATTAAAGAGAATCGTATAATCGGTAAAATGTATTTCACCATGCGGTTCTACATTTTATGTAGAATATCATCGAATAAATAGAATCAATTAAATAGTTATTTAATTGGTTCGAGTAATTTTAGTATTTATCAATAACTTGAAAGATTTATTGATACTGACTCATTACTATTTAATTAGCCAATTAAATAGTTCAACTCATTAGCAACTCATTAGGGGTGTCCTTAAAACGAACTATCAGAGTTAACGAGTCAAGCCAATACTTAACGGCTATTTGGTTTGCTTTTAACCTAGCCCTATATAAGTAGGCTTTACGGTTTCAAGCGAGATAATAGTTGAAAAATCTTTTCTTTACCAAAAACCTTGGCAATAAATTCTCCAAGAAATTTTTCTGGGTTTTGGGTTTTTGTTCAACTCACATTAGCATAAATCGCTGATTCAACTCTCCGCGCTGACCAACTGTAGATATCATACTATTGGAGACATATAACAAGAAATTTTATGGAAGTCAAATTCACGCCATGAAAGTGAATTTAGCCATGGAAGTGGAATTTTGGTGGAATTTACTCCGCAAATGAAGTACTGCTTATACTTATTGTAATCTCGTATTCATAGAATAACGTAGTACACTTTAAGATCCCCTCGATCTATGGATTGTATTTTATACTCATATATCCATAGAATTTTTCATCATCTCTCGCTGGTGGACATCACGAATCTAGCTCAATTACCAATTAGTTCATCCTGTGCTCATATTAGTCAAACTCAGCCTAATAGCCGTTATCTTATGAGCAAACCTCTTGGGCAACGTCCTTAGTACTTTTCTCACCAATTTCTCATTACTCATGGGTTCCCCCAACGAAAAAGACTCAGCAATATATCCTTCAAGAAACATAAACAAACCGATCCTGCAGCAATGGCCGCAACTTTTGCTCCATTGCCTACCCGCAGGTCTACCTCATCTCGTACTACCTTTCTTTTTATTTTGTGTATGTCGCGACAATTTTGAAAGCTTTATTACACCAGCGCCAAGCAACGCGTGTCAAGTTAAGTAATAGTTGCTCCAACATAAAGTTATCTATGGCCCGAGCGTGTAGTCATACTACTCACCTTATCCGGCCATGTATTTATTGTCATTTCGTGATTCGATTCAGATTATCAAAACGGAAGAAATACCCAATACGATATTGTATTTTTTCAAAAAGCCGAGTGTTGTTATTATCTATGTAAGAACTTACTCCATAACAAAAAGATATATAAAAATAATATAACTTTAGTTATTCATGTCATAATAAATAATTTAAAAATTCACAGAATTAATACCCGTACTCACAATCCCATCAAACGCACTAAGTATACCGGTATCCTACATAACCGAAACACGAACGCAACCTCACATCATATTTTCGACTTCCAATCACATAGTAGTGCACCATCAATTATGACCATCGGCGATTTTGGTATCAATAAAGTTCATCTTAGACCGTATGGACGCCTTTTTTGTCAATCTAGTCCAAGTCCTCGAATTGAAATTACCGCTATAAGAAGTCTCCATCACATAAAAGTCGGGTCAATGTTTATAGCCCAAGTTCGCACTTTGGGAATCGTGATAAACACCCTATCGAAAGAGCCTTAAGATGATACATCTACCAACATAGTAGTCCGCATTACAACGACTCAAATCCAACTTTAAAGTCAATGATAATACTACTTAATTTTAGGTGAAATTAGTTATATTTAACCTCAATCTTATAATCAAGTTAAAACACATATACAATAATGCCAGCTATATATAAATATATATTACAAGTATAAAATATAACAATTAATAAAGCACTCGTGATATTTACTCTATCAAACGTACTAGTTCTAAACTACGCCTAGCTCCATGTAATTATCCTATCATTTGCCTAGCTCCTCTAAAGGTCTTCAATTTTTAATTAATATATTTTACATTAAATGATAATAAATTGAAATGGTAACAATTCTAATTCATTATAGACAAAACTAATGCTCCATTTATTTCCCAAAAAGCATCTAAGTCATATCATTTATCTCTTTCATCCATTATCAAATTCATGTAATATTTCTAATTATCCAACTAATACAATTAATGCATATCATAAATAATGGACAATAATAATATCTTAAAGTACACAATTAATCAAAATATATGTCATTATATATTCATCAAATGAAATATATAATTTAATCAGACAATTATAAAAAATATCTACTTAAACTATTTTAAGTGTTTTAATAATTAATATTAAAATGATAAGTATTTTTAAAATACTAGATATTTAATTTACACTTTTAATCAAGCTTAATTTCAAATTATATGTCACAAGAACTCCAATTATTAAATAATCATGAATTTTTAATTTAATTAAATCAATTCAATCATTAACTCTAATCAAACTGTAATTAATTAATTAATTAATAGTCTCTATTGAAATTGAACATCAAATAACAATAAAAAACAACTTCTAATCAAATTGTAACTATTAAAGTAGTTCAATTAAATGAATCCACCAACTTGAAATTAATTTTAAATAATTTTAATTGATGTCAAAATATTAATTTGAGCAAAATGTGTTAAGCAACAAAACCCAAAAATCAAGCAAAACAAACCCATAAAGTTGAAACATGAAAGAAAACCAAGTAGGCAAATGGCCTGTCACTAAAGCCTGAAAGTTTATCAAGATCAAGCCCTAATACGTTAAGAAACCACCTGCATTTATTCAACGCCTAACCCGACATTCACACTACATGACAAAGCTTCGACGCTGCGGTCAAGATAATTGCAAACCATTGATGACGCAAGGCCGATGTTGCGCATTAACGTGTCATGCTAACGTCAACATGTGACAAGGCATGCCCGGTCAGAAGGTAACGCGGCACTTTTACTACGCCATCCACGCGCGGACGACGCTGGTTATCGACGTGGTAATCGAGTCGCCTCGGTCAAAACGAGTCAACTCAATCAAGTCAACGCGTCAACTCGGTCAAACCTGAAAAAGTGTAATATATCACACGCATTGCAGTGGGGCCGCCGCATAACCGCCACCGACCTAAGCCTAACTTCTGTTAAAATGCGTTAAAGACAAAAGTGAAAATGTGCCGACCGATAACCCGCCTCAGTGGCAATACGCACCTATCGCTGAGTTGTAACTTGCCCAGTCAAGGATTCCACTATGATAGAGAATTACAAATATGATTTACGCGAACGCCCCATTCTTCGATGCCCTATTCTACTCATATATGTATGTATAAGTCCGTGCCCCCCGACTTCAATACACCTATCTCCTCCACTACACAATACTATCCCAGATGTGGTTTTAAGCAACATGAATAGTCACTATAAGACTACCAGAATCAAGTGTTGGGTCAACATTCAGATAAATCTAGTGAGCCTTTATATGATCACTGCATATTCAACTCTACACACAATAAAATAAACTCTCAAAGGTCGCTTGGCCTTTACAAAAATACAATGTAGAAATATCTCTAATTTCACATCCCTGGGTCCGGCAGCATTTTGAGGCCTTTATATAGTGTAGGCATAACAACGTTTATGGCAAAGCTTACCATAAACGAAAACTTCCATCTTGTACATATATTAAATGCAATTGGTCCTCTTCCTGCTTTGATATAAAATTGTGTATCTTCTAACTTCATCACCAAGCACCTTTTCCATCAACCGTGTCTGTCTTCTAGTTGAACACCACACCAACGTATTTAAACTAACCCTCCACGAAGCTTCCTAACTCTTTTAAGCATTAAACTGAGTGAAGAGATTTTAAGAAAATCGACGAGATTTCTCCTCCTCGCTACTCTCGACTACGAGAAAGTAGTTAACTTTTTGCTTTTCACAAAAGCCAAATGAATGCAGCCAAAGATTTTCATTAAGCTAGCCCCTTTATATAGGAGTTCAAGGCCCTTAAAAATAGGCTCCAAAAGTTGATGCCGAAAACCTATTCCTTCCCTCCTTATCATGTACCGACCTAGCGAAGTTCCAACAATCGAATTTCGTCACATGGGGCTCACTTTAAACCCTGAGGTTATAACGATTATAGCCGATTATTGTCGCGCGCTTTTATATCTTAGGCTCGATAGATAATATAAATATATTAATCATGTTAACTTAACATTATATTAATATTGTATTGATGGGGCGGACTCTAATGTTCATCATAACCCCTAATGTCAATCGAGTTACCTAATATATTAATTGTCCAACAATTAACATATATCTGAACTTATAACTTTAAATATAATAATCGGTTGTACAATTTAATTGTTCAACGGATATATTTATGAGATCTACTATCTCATATTTCCAACACCTATATTGATAAAAGAAATTAATTGTTCCTTAAATAAAATGTAATGATAATAATAAATAGGAGTAATATTTTAACTTGAATATTGATCCAATGTAATCACTTTGTCTGGACACTTAAAGTAGTTAAACAAAAAGTTTACTTTCATGTGATTGGGTTTCTTTAACGTTATTACTTCCTACATTGATAATCAATTTAAATTGTTTCTTGTATAACATGTTATCGTATATTAAATAACTTTTAGGATTAATTATATAAAAAAATATGAAATCCTAATTAACAACAAACATTTTACAAGTTTGTAACAAGTTCATAAGATCTGTTACAAGGTTATTGCAAACTTATGGTAATTCATGGTTTCTACTTCATAATTAATGTGGTAATTCAAGTTTGTAACAAGATTTTAATTGTAACATCAATGATTATTATAAATTTTGTGTTACAAGATAAATATTTATATTCAATAATTAGTTGATTTTTATTGAGTGTGAAAATATAGTTACTATTAGTTGATTCAAAATCAATAGTTATTCAATTTATTTAATTTAAATTATCGTACAATATAGTTTATAAAATAATTTATCATATAACTATATAATATATGAAGAGACATGAAACAAATGGTGTTATAAAAAGAATTGAAGCTGAGAAGATAAATAGATGAGAATTAACAAAATATCATCAAACTTTGAAGCACAATCCAAAAATTTAAAATTAAGCATTTTCAACCATTGATTATTTTACATCCATGACTCTAAAGCCAACATAAGGTCTTTACATGGATCAAAAAGTCATAAAACGAAGAGTTCTTTTTTTTATATTAAGTTGGTCCCAATAAATGTGATCGGGTTGAGATTTCTTTCTTGTTAGTGATATTGTTGGATATTCGTCCCTTATAATGTACATGATATTGCAATGAATGAAAACTTCAACTATATACTATAACATGATGCTTGTAAATCATCTGATACATTTAAAAATGGAATAATTAATGGCTTTATCTATTTATGGATCAAATTGCAACATGTATATACTATCAGACACTAATTATGTAATATTGTCACTAAATGACACGAAATAATGTATAACATTGGCATTAATAATTGACCAAATCACAAATCAATCACATTATTTATTGGACCAAAGACCAAATTGATAATTAATGCAAAAATAAATGCTCGAGCCTTCATCCCTTGAAGATCATTTATTTTTCATTCTTTTTTTATTTCTCACACCCTGTACCATTTAACCAACTTTTATATGCCTTTTGGATACTTTCGAAATTTTATTGCCACTAAATGAGAACAAATTTGCCCTCCTATTTTACTCCAATCGTTCTTTACATCTTCGTGTTAATTTCATTAAGCAAAATTACCAAATCATTTAGAGGGAATATTTCTAGACATTTTACTCCAAACTTCCCAGAAATCTTCGTGTTTCGTGAATAGAGAGGGAATATTTCGAGATTTATTACCATATCATTAATAATGTCAAAGAGGGTTGGCAGTACAAGTATGTAGGAGACTTGCTTACCTTAAGCAGTCGTCATTCCCACCATATTCATTGCCTAATAAACACAAATAAAATAATCTGACTATTTTTGTATGTCCAGCCTCATCTACCCCCTCTCTTTGCCATAATGGAACATTACTAAAAGAATTAAATTTGTCTTCTTTCTCCACTATATATATATATATATCCAATTCACAAATAAGCAAAAATATAAAATCATTCACATATCAAGTTATTCAAGAAAAAAAGGGACAACCATTTTGGAATACTATTCAAAGATAAAGAATGCAAGACGCAATTCCTTATAGGAGATGGGCAACTAATCAAAACAACTCGTCATCATCAACATCTTCAACAATTTACCTTAAAGGGCCAGAAGGGCATGATTTAAAGAGAATTGTGGAAGAAACTCCAGTATTAATATTCATGAAAAGTGGAGATTGCATGGGCCATGTTGTGAAACGTTTGTTACAAGGTCTAGGAGTGAATCCTAGTGTGTATGAGATTGATGACAAAGATGAAAAGCAGCCGAAAGGAAATAATGGGGATCGATGGCGGCAGGATGGAGAGGGGTGCAGTTTCCGGTGGCGTTTATCGGTGGGGAGTTGTTTGGGGGATTGGATCGTGTTATGGCTACTCATATTACAGGGGAACTGAATTTGGTTTTGAAACAAGCTGGTGCCTTATGGCTTTGATTATTTACATACGATTCTTGCGTTCTCTTTCATTTCTTTTTAAAAAAAAATTAAAACGTCAATTTTGGTTCTGATCTTCAACCTCTCCGAGCCTATTTCCCTGTTCATATTCTTAAAAAAAAAAATTAAAAACGTTAATTTTGATGCCAATCATGTATTATATGATTATACAATCATTATTCAATGATTTCTATAAAACATGATACATACTTAATCAAATTAAGGAAATAGAAGTTACAATAAGTGAGGGTAGAAGATTCCAAACGATTAATTTTATCTACAAAGTGAAACGCAAAAACTCCGTCTATGGTCCAATTTAAATTAATTGCCTCAACTAATTGCATTTCTTTTTTAGTGTAACTAGGTCCTTGGATTGTTTGTTTGGTTTGAGTGATGTAAAGTTTGGATTGAGTGGTGTAATGTTTGGAAAGGTTTCAGTTTAATTATGTCGGTTTATTAATGTAATCGAGAGTTAATTGTTGGGCATGGGTTTCGTAGTCGCATTTCGTCCCTCTAAACGTGAAATATCTGTGAATGACCCTAATATCTATTTAAAACGCTATGACTTTACTTTTTATTTCTTTCAAAATTTAACGTCTCTATAAAAAGAGGGACTGGAGTGCACCTTTATTCATTTATAACCAATTGGGCTTTAAGATGAACTCCGCTACTGACCTTTTGTGATCAGACGAGTCAACCTGGCCGATTTCGGCCCACGTGATTTAAACCAGTTTCACGGCGGAGGGAGGACACAGACGACCGTCCTCCCCAACGACACAAAGTTACGCGAATATATTATCTAAGTTAAGTTTAGTATCCAATTGTTAGAGGTATTTTTCAAAATTGTGCAAGAGTATATATTATCGGGTTAAGTTTAGTATCCAATCGTTAAAGGATTACACTTTAATTATTGTAATTGAATAAACATTTCATTTTGTTTGCTAATTTAACTTGAGATATATACGTACGTTGGCTTACAGTATAAGAATCTTTATACACTAGCCACACAGTTAGTAAATGGATATTTGAGCTCATTATATTCCATTATTAAGTTATATAAAATTACCCAAAATTATTGAAATTCATTCTGCAATGCAACCCAATAATCTATCTACATTTTTACCACCGACATCCACTGATGAACAACCAATGTCTAGCATAAAAGACCGATATTCGTCGGCTGAGGTTAAATTAATTATTATAAAACCATTTAGCTTCAGATTTTCGAGTCAAAATGGTGGAGGGTGTAACTTGTAAGCCAGTGGTACCGGTAAAGATGAGGGAAGGGAAGGTGGGGTGCCATTGTTTGGTGATAGTGGTGGTGGTCGTATGAATTGGAACTAACAATGATGAAGTAGGGTGGGTAAGTGATCCAAAAAGAACATCTATACACATATCAAACAAGAATCCTCGCGAATCGAACGACTATTTCGGCCTCTTACGACATAAATGTAACTCTGCCATTGTTTTGCTAAAGAACAAGAAATTAAGATTGCTTACGGCGACAACAAAGTCAATTGATCAGAAACATAACCAAACAGTCAATTCGCTGGTTTACAATAAAGATTTTACGAACTTGTTTCGCTTATACGTAACCGGTCCGAATGGGCTACGCTTATTACATAATGTCGAATTTTGTCCGCTTGTTCGATAACGAATTACGATATTAAATTTCTGCTTGCTTATATGAACACAACGCAAATCTCATGTTAACGAATACATAAAAATTAGTTAAAATAATTAATTACATGCTAATAATAATTAATTACATAAGAAATATTAAAAAAATTATTTACAAGAAATTTAATTAAATAGTTTATTATACGAGAATGAAATAAATAAGTAATTACATAAAAATGAAATAAATAATTAATTACATAAGAATGAATTAAATAGAATTACATAAGAAGAAATTAAATAATTAATTATATGTTAATCAATTAAATAATGATGAATTAAATAGTAATTACATAAGAAGAAATTAAATAAATTAATTAGATAAGAACGAATTAAATAATAATTAAATAATTAATTATAAAATATGATGAACTTATGAAAAATGTTTCATTAAGATTTATCATAATATGGTAATTTATGGTAAATTTAGAATATGGTCAACATGGTAAATTATGATAAAAAAAAATGGTAAAATTATGAAACATAAAATATGGTAAAATATGGTAAATTATGAAATATGGTAATTTATGGTAAAATTATGAAATATGTTAAATTATGGTAAAATTATGAATTATGAAATATGGTAAAATCTGGTTAAAAATGGTAAAATTATGAAATATGGTCAATTATGGTAAATTTTAGAATATGGTCAAATATGATAAATTATGGTAAAAAATGGTAACATTATGAAATATAAAATATGGTCAAAAAAATGGTAAACTGCTTAAATATGGTAAATTTGATTACAGACATCGCAGAATTTTAGACATAATTTCGATAAAAGAGTCTGAATATAATGTAATCGGGAATACGCTCGACACGATTATACAATAAAATGAAATAAAATACCAAATTTATTTTCGTGTCACTGTAGAACTAACAAGTAAATATAATGTTTATAAAGTTAAACAAGAATGGTAAAGCTTGCTTCTTAACGGTCAATCACGCCTAATAATTCGCTTGTCTGCTAACAAAGACAAAGACGACGCTGTTTGCTAACAAGACAAGACGAATTCGCTTGCTACATACCAAACTTAACTAACAGATTTGACCGACGCGACTACAATAATGCATCGAATGGGACTTCGTTTTAAATATCAAAGAAAAAACAACGACTCAGACACTAAGCTATTGGTAAAAGAAGCCAATTTCTACACGATTTAATCAGGTATTAATTAGTATGAAAAATGTAAATGTAATCGCTGTGATTTAGTATGAAAATGTAATTAGTATGAAATTATCGAGATCAGAAATTATGAAATATAATAAATATGGTCAAATTATGATAAAATTATAAAATAGTTTCATTAAACTATGAATATGAGAATATGATTAAACTATGGAACATGAGAATGAAATTATGAATTAACTAAGCGAACATGAATGACACTATGAAATTATGATGAAATTAGCATTAAACTATGAAATATGATTATGATAAAATTACGATGAAATTATGAAATATGATAAAATTTCAGTTATGATAAAATATGGTAAAATTATAAAATATGGTTAATTTTAGATTACGGACTAGCGAATACGAATTATGAAATATGAAATATGGTAAAATTATGGACTATATATGATTATAGATTAAGCAACTTATATTACTTTAGATTATGGTAAAATTATGAATTATTAAATATGAAATATGGTAAATCGTTAAAATGGTAAAATTATGAAATATGAAATATGATAAATTTTAGAATATGGTAAAATATGGTAAAATATGGTAAAAATGGTAACATTATGAAATATAAAATATGGTCAAAAATGGTAAATTATGAAATATGGTAATTTATGGTAAAATTATGAAATATGTTAAATTATGGTAAAATTATGAATTATGAAATATGGTAAAATATGGTAAAATTCATGAATACGGTAAGTTATAGTAAATTTTAGAATATGTTAAAAATGGTCAAAGTCCTAATATAAATTATGGTAAATTTGTAATACGGACAAATATGGTAAAATTATAAATATGGTTAATTATGAATACTAGAATTTATGGTAAATTTTAGAATATGGTTAAATATGATAAAATTATGAAAAAAGTTATATATGAAATATGGTAAATTTTAGAATATGGTAAAATTATGAAATATGGTAAACTATGAAATATGGTAATCTATGGTAAAATTATGAAATATGGTACATTTTGGTAAACAACCGAATCAGAAAGGATAAAATTATTCAATTTCACAATATAAGAAAATATTAGCATACGATCGCATCAAGCTCGGCCTCACGAATACACGGCTTACAAGCCTGGATTAAACAAACGGCATATTTAAAACCACTCATCGTTGAAATCGCTAAGAATCCCAACAAAATTTCACAAATGTGCACAAGTACTACTCTATTCAATATCAATGTTAATTCACGCTTTCAATATTTACGCATTTATTATTTTTTTCATGCTTACTATAAACTACCAATTTACGCTTTTGTTTGTGCTGAAAGAATTTGTCGCGTTGCTTCAGAAATAAACAAAGCTTAATAAACTAACGTTTGCTTAACAATAAACGGTAATTACACGTGTGTTTGTCAGATTACAAGTTTAATTCGCCATATTTACAAGACACGATTTAATTCGCTTGTTTTGTACAAGCAACCACAAAAATTCGCTGCTTTTGCATAAGCAACCACAAAATTGCTGTGCAGAAAATAAGAATTTCTCTCGCATACCATTTGTATCAAGCTACAAGGATAACAGTTCTGATCCGGGGGGCCGGAGTCATGAAAGTAAAATGATAATCTGACTAAATCCTGACTAAATTACCCTTAATTTATCAGTGCAGGGAGCTGACTAAATTACCCTTTAAGTTTTAAGTTTTGTTAGGCAGCAAATTCAACTTGAGGGAGAAAGTATACGAAAGTAGTCAATTAATTCGATTTTCGTACTTGAGTGATTCATGTGAGTCGGAAGAGAAGAGACTCTAAGAGTCTAAGTGATTGAATTCATATAATTGAAACTTGAGTACTGCTCAAACCCATTTGCCCAAAAAACATTGGTAGTACCAATTTTGTACAACATTTTTATGGCTATTTATCCTCAACAAAAATATATATTTATAGGCTAATTTGCAGTTTGACTCTTATACTATGTGTTTATTTCATTCCTCTACTCTGAGGCCATAGCTTCTGCCTCACAGACTTGCGACTTCTCTTCTTATCTGCCTTTCAGCTTCTAAACTATTTTTCTTTGCCTCTGAATGCCTCGACCTAATTTACAAATTTAACAATATATAAATTTATTAAAAATACTAAATGTCTATTTTGACCTTAATTACAACTTCCTTAAATATTACACCTAAAATAGGGGTACATTTTAAAATACATTAATATATAAGGATATTTAAAATAAATTAAAAATTAAAAAAAAAACTCAACTTTCTTCTTCTGTAACACCTCCACCCCATACCCGCACCAACACCAAACACCAACATCTTTCCACCATCGTCTCTCGCAACCCCAAAAAAATCCTACAAGACTGGGCCCCCCCAAATCCCGCCACCTTCCCTCGCCTCCCAAAAATCTCGGCCACCACCCCTTCAAACCAAATCCCAATTGAATTACGCAGTCCCCATCCCCCACCAAAAAAATCGTCTTGGCCAAGACTTCAAAAAAAAGAAAACCCATTAACCCATTTTATTAATGTGAGTGTTTCCATAGCATAAACATAACTTCAATTAAACTACCGATCCGTATATGAATTCAACCCGACGGGTCATCGGGCGATTAGTGACAAAAATCAAATAAATGGACCCGACTCCATGGGTAGGCTGTAACTGCCGCGCCTATATCAAGAGGGCTTCGATCACGAGTTCTAAAGCAGTGAAGCACTATCGAGTATTAACGGCTCGATTCAAATTATTGCTGGGTAATTAAGGCTATTATTACACGGTCCCTTAATGAGCCGCATAATCACTGGAATTGAAGAAGTCATCATGCTGCATCAAAAATAACCTGCTCAAACAACTATAAAAAGGTAAACCTCGGTGCCAAATCAAGTACATTTACCTGATACCCAAAACACTCTTTCTTTCTAAACTAATCTCCTTCGATCCGCCAATGAATTGACCATCGGAATAGCTTCCGCCGCAGAACCTGGCCCTTGTTTCAGAACTCTCATATGACCAAGCGCGTATCAAAGCCTCGCTAACTTAAAGCGATTTCATCCGGGCCCATCATCGAACTCCACTGCATCATCACAATGTTGATACTGGTCTTCGCTTCCTTAACCTTTATTGTTACAAAATCACCCATTTTTAATTATTTTTTTGCAATTTTGATTCAAGATTGCTTCAAATTTAGATTATTGATATAAATGATGTAGATGAGTGGAGACATGTGAATTGATATGAATGTGTAATAGATAAGTGATGTTTACTCTTAATATATGCTACTTGAGCCCACTAACTTTTCCTTGTAAAACCAGTAATCCAATTGCCTAGGTGATTTCTTATCAATCCCAGCTCAGTACGTACGAGTTCGATTTCACCATTGTATGTTGTTGGTAAAAATTCGCGTAAGCAGTGGGCCGGCCCCGTAACATATTCGGCCGGACTGACCCGTTAACGAACGGGCCGGGCCGTTAATGATCAGGTTCGAGCCCGTGTATCGGGGGAGCCCGGCGTGGTACGTTGAACGCAGCGGTACCGCGTTTTGATAAGCGGTATACGTTTAAAAGCGTCGTGTCATGCGCGGATATATAGCGACTACTATGACACTAAATGGTATCTGGTTTGGATGTGCGGTACCATTTAAGTCAGCTACTTTTTGGTTGGCCATGATCAACCGGTACCGTTAGAGTCAGCAATTTACGTTTGGTCGCAAAAAATTAGTACCATTCATCTAAGCGGTACCCGTTTGACCTAAATACCATCCTTCATTTCTCAAGCTTCAGAAATGAAAAGGTCTATAAAGGGGGAGCAACACCTCCCACTTCATTTCTCAAAAACTCGCGAAATCATTCTTAAGCGATATCAAAAAATAAGAATCACTTTCGGCATTCTGATATTAAATTGTCAGTGAATCAGCAATCTTATCTTTACTCCGTTTCTGATCCGGTATTATCTATCAACTTTTTATAAATTTTGATATTTGTTCTTTATAATTAATGGCGTAAAGCGTAACCTTGGTAAAAGTATTTAAGTGATGGTGCTGGTATGTCTAATGATTTTGTTAATTTAGAGGGATGATAATTGTATGGAGTGAACTACACGTTATTAACTTTCTCGATCTAGTGCTACGGATGCACTACTATTGAGAGGAAAAAAACACCATGGATTTGGAAATATTTTCGTAGGCAAGGAAAAACAAAGCAACTTGTTTAAATTTGTGAGTACTCTATCATGGAAGCAGATTGGGGCAAAGGGGGAACGGTCATCTTTGCTAGACAACTTGAAGTGGTCATCACGATCCTTAAAGATAGTAGTGGGGAGGTGGTTGACAAGGCTATTGATCACGGCAAAATGAAAACCTTTTTAGTATTTTTGGCTTATAGGATTGAAGCCCATAAATTTTAATGTTAGTTCTTTGCCTTTTAATCATTGTGATGGATGGCGTTTCACTAAATGGATTCAAAATGTAGATTGTCGAACATGCGTATCCCTCGATTACACTACGAAACTATGCTTTTAAATATTTTAAAAGTGAAAAAAAGATCTTATGGTAAACTCTTGTAATTTTGCCTTATAAAATGTGTTTGACTAGTATTGTGGTGTCTTTTTGGATTTTGATATAATGTATTAATAACACCATTGGATTGATCATGATTGGGTCTTACAAGAAAGGAGAATTATATATTTTAGATCGATTGCTAAACATAACAATGACCAATTTGGAAGGTATCTTTAGCATTAATGTAAATGATTACAGATGTTCGAATAGGATTCACTTGATTCGTTTTGATAATCGTCCGCTAATAATATCAATTGAAAGATTAAAGATGCCTATTAAACCGGATTTTAGTGAACTTTTTTCATGTTGAATGTTTACGTCCTTGATTATTGCTGAGGTGGAATAAATATTTGTTTGGGATGAGTTTATTTTACCCGATTCGCCAAAAGTAGTTAATTTTGTTGTTAATGGCGGGGTTAGAAAGACATGAATATAAAAAAATTGGTTGAGAAAACGGAAGAAAGAAGTTTAAAAATTAATTTTGGTTGTGATACGGTGGAACTCGACTTACGATCACCCCAGTTAGATGCGTATATGTATGGATGAAATTACAACATTTTATGAGATCGTACTCCGTTGGTGAATATTATACATTTCGCGTATAATTGGAAATATTGTTATGAATTCTTAGGATTTGGCCCAATTTTAAAGATTATACTAAAGTTTTTTCAACTCGATATAGACAAATATTCATCTTTTGCTTTAGAATGTATCGTTAATGCTCACGTTCATTATGACTAAACGTAGAGATGGTCATGTTGTTTAGAGATATGGTCGAATATGGAGGAACTTTTAAAATATTTTCCTCCTATCCACATGTACAATTGGTATAATCTTGGATTCTAACAAATTAAGTCGTTTAATTTCTCTGTGAAATCCTATTATGAGCGTTAGTATCCTTTAATCCCGAACTAAAGAGTTTTATTAATGGAAAGATTTAAGCGTATATGTATAACATGTATAGCAAATATCAATCGAAATTGGACAGATTTGGTACCTACAGTAGAACTAAGTTTTTAATGTGCCTTAGGAGTTAAGATCTGAAGTCAACATGATCGCTTTAAGGAATGCTTTACAATTATTAGGTAACAATCCAATCGCTCCCGTAAGACACTAATGAGTTAACTCAATATTCTCTTAACTTTGAATTGAGTGATATAATGATAATAATCCTTTTGATATATTAAAGTGGTGGGCGAGTAAAGGAAGCTTGTTTAAGGTATTGTCTAAGATAGCCCGAAAAGAAATATTTTCTATACACATGTCTCTGATAGCTAGTGAATCAGCATCTAGCATGGCGAGCTCAATACCTCAAAGCGGTCAGACTTTAATTCGGCGATTGAAGTATGTGTTCATTATCAAAAGGATTGGGCGGCCCAGCGGACCATAGGATGCAAGATAAATATACTCATGCAGAAGGAAAGGAAAAAGATTTGTTCAGGCGATCTTGGTGGCATTCAGGAAGAAATTGAAGTAGATGAAACGACACAATAGAAATACCTTCAGGCAAAGAAGAATCAGAAGATGAAATAGTGTATGATGATTAGATTTGTATAGTTTTTATAATTTGATTGAATGTATAGAGTAATTAATGTAATCTAAATGGCCCTTAGCAGTATAAGCTAATGAGCAGTATGACTTAATAAAATATCTATTTTATTTCTTTTACATTTTCGATACCTTTAAATGGAATTAAAACGGCATACGATTTGCACCATTGTGCGGTACCCGTTATATAAGCGTGGTACGTTATGATTTCGTTTAAGTTATTAACTGACATGTACATTCTACAGCCAAGTCAAAGCGGCCCACCGTTTCGCAACAGCGGCATACGTTGGTACTGCGATGATGCGTGTCTGTAAACAGTACCGCGTTGAACGAAAATTCAATAAACTTTACGTAGAGTGAAACGTGGTACCGTTTAAAATCAAAAGGTACCACGTTTATATCAGATAAGGGTTTTGATAAGCGCGATTTTTGAACTTCTTCTCGTTATTAAGTTCATTTCGCCTTCCCTCTCCCACAAATTCTCTTCAAATTTCTTAAATTAAATTTTCTTTGACCATAAACCTTTTATACTCTCCATTTGCAATATATTGGGCAATTTAAAAAATGGCACCCAAAAAAACCAAAAGAAGGGACAAGAGGGGGCACAATCATCACGTGGATAAAAAAAGAGGGCTAGAAAAGTCATAATTGAGGAGGAGGAACCCCAATATGAAGAGGAACATGAGGTAGTGGAGGAGGACGAACACGAGGAAGTGGGTGTTGTGGAGGTGGGGCCTCAGATATGCGACAAGGTGTTTATCTCGATGAGGCCTCGTCAGACAATTTCGTTAACCTCGTATTCTAATATGCTTATAAAATTCTCAATTAGCAAGAAATATTTGGCACATTTAGTTGTGAATGGTATCAGGAAATTGTAGTCAATTTTATAAGACTATGGGTATGGACAGTAGGTGAACTTGATAATGCGACCTATGATAGGATTAACTTTAATGTTAATGGTGTTGAAGGAATAATTCGGAGGATCTTGGGAATGATTTTTATAGTAGACATGAGGGCTGATAACGATGAATGTATAGAGGATTATCAATACAGGGGTAGTGCGAGGTGGCCAATTAGCCAAGCGGATTGTGCTAATATGCTTAATAATAATCGTAGAGCCCAAAATCTAAGTTAGTGTATAATTTTGTCTAGATAGGGGCGGGGAAGTTTGTATCGGGCGGTCAAAGAATTTTGTTTCCCATGACTAGTCGAGGCCACCGAACTTAAGCGCGATACAAATGATCATAACTTGAGCTCTTGACGATACAAAGGTTAACTACCCAGCGTTATCCTCGAACACATTTTCATCGCCAAGACTGAGCCTGATATGGCATGATCTTGTCAACTTGTTGGTTAGTAGGAAAAATAATGCTAATCTACTAGATTGTATTAGGGTTAATAAAAGCGAGATGATTTCGAAAGCTGATGCCTAAGTTTAAAGGTTTATTTGTGGGATATGAATTGTTGAGATCGAAGTAAGGAGATCTGAGGAAGCTATGAGGAGGTTAGAGCGAGAGGTGTGGAACTGATGGATGCGAGAGCCCCGGCGGCTCAGGTAAGTGGGTTCGGTGGCGAGTGCGGGAGGAGGTCTATCGTGTCTCAGGTGCAGGCTTCCACCTACCACTTGGCCAGCCAGAGTTGGAGGTAATCTGATAAGGGAAGTTGTTGGATGAGGTAGCGGGGTTGCGTCGAGATATCGATGTCATGAAGGACCGGGAAGAGAGGATGATCAACGAAATGACGGCGATGCGGATCCATATGGCCGGGATGTCGGGCGCGGCAGGATCGCACAAAACTTTCCTCAATAACGTAGAGTGGCTCCCATCGCGCCCGCTGCTCCACTGTTGAAAACGAACCAAGTGAAGAAACACATGAATGAATATGTTTATATATTATCTGTATGATGTTTTTTCACGTTTAAACAATGTTTTTTATTTACGTACTTTTTATTCCAAGTTGTGAATGATGTGAATGTTTGAATGTTTAAATGCTTGAATGTTTATGGTGTTTCGAGTTTGAATGAATGAATGTGAATGATAAGATGTGAATATGGTTTGAATGTTTGAATGTGTGAATGTTTGAAAAATTGTATTTTCTTGTATAAGCATTAATTTACCGTTATGATGGAATGGTACCGCATAACAGAGAAAAAATAATATTTTAGATATTAACGATGATGCCGTTTCATATGAAGCGATGCAGCGTCAGTAACAGTATTAGCATTAGTGCGTTTATATATAGCAGTGCACCACGTTAATAGAACCTCAGACGAGGCCGGGCGAAGGCTACCGATATTGGGTGGGCTCGAGCTGGGCCGGGGTCCGACCCAACATTAACGAGCAGGCGTTGGCTGTTAGGCACAGTGAGCCGGTAGTGGGGCCGGTCGGACTTGAAGCGGCCCACCGAGGTAGTTACCGTTGCCCACGTCTAGTGTTGAGTTTGTAAGGAGCCCATCTCGGGTGAGCAACGCTATACACCTGTGCATGATAACTTCGCCAGTGAAATGACTATTTTGCCGCCGAACATAAGCGAGCGAGGCTCGGTTTATAAGCGTATAAGCGAATTATTATGTTGCATAGCACGCCGTAATTATTCCAAGGCTTATAATCAAACAGTAATTCGTTTAGCCAAACAGCGAATTTAGTCGCTGTAAATAACCGAACTGGTGCGTGGCATGGCGACTAAGCGATTTTGTATATATTTATTGATAATAAGCATGGTATTAGCTTGTTTGTTTATATGTAAATAAATTAATTAAATAAATTAATTAAATAAGACAATTAAATAAGACAATTAAATATTTAATTACATAAGAATGAATTAAATAATTAAGTATATAAGAAATATTAAATAATTAATTGCATAAGAATAAATAAAATAAATTAATTACATAAGACAATTAAATATTTAATTACATAAGAATGAATTAAATAATTAATTACGTAAGAGAAATATTGAATAGTGGTAATAAATAACACATTCTTATAAAAATGAATAAATAATTAATCATATTTAAAGAAAATGATGTTACATAAGAATGAATTTGTAAATTAATTACATAAGAATTAATTAAATAATTAATTATATAAGTGAATTAAATAATTAATTACACAAAAATAAAATTAAATAATTAATTACATAAAAATGAATTATATAATTAATTACACCGAAATACATATTAAATAGTTAATTATGATTAAAATAGAAATTTATTACACGTAAGAATGAATTAAGCCAGTTTATTATATACGAATGAAATAAATAACATTACATAAATGAAATAAATAATTTAATTACATGAGAATGAATTATTAGTATTACATAGAGAAATTAAATAATTAATTATAAGAATGAATTAAATAATTAAACAACGCATTGCTCAATTTTAACCTTGATATCTCTGGCTGACAGGCGTGGTTCATTCTTGCGTGTCACGTTGAATAAGTTGATTCTTTACCAAAGCGAATTTCCTAAACCTTGAAATTTGAAGCATCTCGTCCATTTTTTAATCCTGATGCTATCGGGTATAGGATGATCAATGCGATCATGTGTAGGCTTCTGATTAAAATTTGACAAATTAATTATCGAGTATATATAGCGAAGTAATTTGAGGAAATTTATAGATATGATTCCTCATCGACATTTCCTAAAACCAAGTGCTCTGTTGGTGGTCGCTTTGATCGAATGAATTTGGAAGACAAGTTGTTCTACTTGTGTCGATGAAATTACGCAAATCTGACGTTGTATGTGGCGCGACATGTCCGCGTCGGGTAATGTCGTCCATTTATCTCTGAGGGCAGACTTCGAGGTGAGATACTCACGAGAACAAGATGCGTCAACATTGGAATGAGCCCTAAGATCCCAGCTCGTAAATTTGTGGTCGTGCGAAGTCGGCAAGAAGATCGTTCTAGCCGGAATCATTAAATTGACATTCGAAGTAAATCGCCAATGCCCACATTACTCTAAATCCGTAGTCACCATCTCCGTACACATTGGTAAAATTTTTCAATATAAAGAGACATATCTGGAGGGGGGTGGTGCGACATAAACAGACTTGTAGTGGTAATGGTCCATAATGAGGCGCTTTATAATCTCATGGAGAGGGGCGTTCGGGTTAGTGATGATTGTATGTCGGTGTCGCGGGGATATTGGACTACAGGTATCTTGGCCTTTTGAAATGCTCGTGAGTTCTGCTGCGATGGTGTGACCGCTTGGCCTTTTTCCTAGGAAGTTGTTTGTAGCAATAGAATTTGTCCCCTTTCTCAAAGCCATTGGCTATTTGATTTTCGGTTTGGCTCACGAGCTTAGGGCACCAATGGTTGAGTCATTTGGGTTTCGACGAATGTCAGTTACGTAATAGTTAGGCTTACCTTGATAGTGTAGCGGAGGACTTCATCGTTATCGTGTCTTGGTAGATTTTTCACCGCCCGCCGTCGTAACCACAGAGCACTACATGTCCAACTTTTGCCAAAACTCATGTATGTCACCCGAGAGAATGTTAATCCACCGATGGATGTCTTGTTGTAGTACATGGAGCGCAATGAACCGTATGTGTTCGTCGAATGTAACAGCCACAACTTTGGGAATCGACCGCTTCTCATACATTTCTTCCAATTTCCGTTTATTAGATGAAAAGCTTTCGTTATTTTTTACGAAGAGGTTCTGAAAAGGTTAATTGCCGATATTGTTGTCAGGATCCTAGTTCCTTATACCTCGACACTTTTATGTGATGTTGTTTGACCTTGTCATGACTTTTATGAAGTGTACTGAAATAGTGTCGAGCAGTGTTTCGTCCTTTCAAGTTCCGTTTGACCAGGTGATGTTCCGCGACCACGAAATTTAATAATTTAATCACATGTAATTGAACTATATTTGTCAATTATGTTTTTATATTGAATAACATACACATTGTGGTTGTATAATGGCGAAGTGGAGGAATAACGGTCGGCGTGACAAGCCCAAGTATTAAATTTGTAAGGATGATCCATGTAGTTTATGTCGATCAATCCATTACCAGCCTCGGTACTAAATATTGTGTTCCCACGTCTTGCCTCCCGTTCTTCATTTGCCGATATGGCCCGATTCAGCGTTGTTTGTGAATCCATCACATAGTAAGTAAGCGTCAGGTGAGATAAGGTGCTTTCGCAAGACATTGTTTCAATGTAAGTAGGCATGAATGGTGTTTAGATCCGGGGAACCTCGGGCGTTTATCAAAGCGTCTGTGATGCGTGTGGCGTCTCCTTTGTCGAATAATGCACGGAGCCACGTCAAAACCCATACGTAATTTTCTCTCCCTTTCATGTTCGAGGAAGCGTAACGCTTGAAGGTTTTATGTGTACTCGTCGTTCCCAACGACCTTCGAGTAGTGCCGTACCATACATGTTTGTGTTATAGATGTCAGGCATCATGGGAGGCTGGGTAGTAGATACATCTCCAGAGTTGAAAAACCCGACACATAAAGTCGAAGAAGTGTTTATGCTCTCTTTTCACAAAAACAAAAAAATTTGCAACGGCGTCACATGTCCTCTTTCTCTTTCACGATATCTTAAGCCTTGCTTTGCATTGTAAACTCGGTGAGGTCGGCTGACATTTCGGGTCTACCCTGCTTTAGTACAACCGTAACTAAGCTTGGAGGTAGCATCGTTTGTTCTTGTTCGAATTGCACATACTGCGTGATTCTTGATGCATTGACTGGAGCCCTTTCGACATATGAAGAAATGGATGGTTGTGTCTCGTACTTCATGGACCCGCCCCGACTTCGCTATTAAGGTACTCGCTGGGTCTTAGAAATTAAGCGGCTTTGCGTTAGCGTCTCCGTGTGAATTTACACTGTAGTTATAATAATAGTCTTGACTACGAACCGGAAGAGCGATACTCCGCTTTTGTTTTTAGCCGTTTATTTAGAACTTGGACCGCCAGCGTAATGTTTACTACCTTGTGCCGCATGAACATATTTCCAAAAGTTCTTCTCTGCTCCCGAACCCGCCTTCTGGATTACTAAATTCCTCACTTATGTCGGGAAATTGATCTTCCTGATTTTCATAACTAACTTGAGTAACCGATGTATAAGATGATGGAGCGATTGGACCGTAATCGGTCAATTGAGTTTCATCTACAGTAAAATCGTAACTATCGAGATTGATCAAATCGTAGTTATATTTGTTATCCATTATGTAAAAGGATGTAGTATACTAACTAATTTAATTTGATAGTATAATAATATGATTTAGTAATATTCATTTGATAAGTATAATAATATAATGTAGTGTAACATATTTAACTATCATAATTCCTTGTTGTTTTCTTGCTATTTATAGGTTAACCACAACCAAGGTTTTACAATTTTCAAATCGATAATTATAGTAAGCGTTTACTACTTTTACATTATGATCGATACTGTTCTAGTTTACTACGTTAAATACGAAACAAGGACATGATTCACGTTTAAGTGTGACTAACGCCATGTTCACGCCAAATCAGATTATTTCAAGCAAATTTGTTCCGTATTTGTATATAAAACAAACAAGTTTTTCACTTGTTTGAGTACAAGTATAAGCGAATTTGTACATGATTGCAAGAAAAAACCCAAATCAGCAGTCCATTGTTCTTTTTACAAATTTCTAATAATTGCTTCTTCCACATATAATACAATTTGTTTCAAAAAAAATTGCCAGTTTGAAATGACACAACTTTCCACATTATACTCAGTACATTCAAATAAATTATTCACGTATTTATTTTCTATAAGCGAATTTGCCATTTATTTGTTAGAAAGCAATGAGTGTGTCTTTTACAAAAAACAAGCGGCAATTTCTGCGCCCAGTTGTTTCCATGGATAGATTATCCATTCGCTTGTCAATAAACGGATGTGAGCCGCACTAGTGATCTAATTTGATCGAGTAAATAATATAAACATAGTAATTGATTTAGTTTTGCGGTGTTGGGAGTTAGTCGGGTTTGCTATATATAGGCAAATGGAGAAAACATGTTAAAATCGAATCGTAAATTCATTTGAAACCATGCACAAGAATCTTCTGATACGGTAGTATTTTATGCGAAAGCAGGGGATATGCCTAAAAAGTCTTTAAACCGGTTCAAAGCTCTGATTCGTTCACAGATAGGTATTTATTTAATTGACTTTGCTGATTAATAATTCATTTTATTAAATATTTGAATTTTAAAATTTAATATTAATGTAGTATTTTAATGAACAAATGTCCAGACTTGGGAGGTATGTCAAAGTTCAATTTTAATTGATCAATCGACAATTAAAATGGATTAAATGGATAGGAAGAATTGACATTATGATTTGATTGCAACTTTCTTGATTTGATTACACAATAAACGGGAAATAAAGTAAATTTATTTCGTCTTATTCGATGAACTAACAAGTAATTACCATGTTTATAAGAAACAAGAATAGAAAAAAGTGCTTGCTTAAATAACGTTAATTAAACTTGTTACTCAACGTAGCGATTCGCTTGTTACACAACAAACACGGGAAGAATTCGCTTATTTTATTTGATTGACAACACACTAATTTGATTTGACAACACACTGATTTGATTTGACAACACTTTCCATGGGCGAGTAAAGGGATGAGTTTGCCCGTATTTAATTTCAATCTGAGAGATTATCACCGTTGTTTGTTACACAACAAACGAATTTGCACATGGTTTGGTAAAAAACAACCGAATTTACCCATGGTTTGATAAAAAACAACCGAATGAAACCATTTCTTATTTCAAAACCGGCGGATTCTTCTCATTCTTAAATACTAACAAGCGAATTGCCCCATTTGTCTAACGTATTCGATCATTTGGGTTGTAGTTTTTCCATTTCGTATTTTTGGAAGCAATTAACAACTCAAATTTTATATTTTTTGAAGCAATTAACAACTCAATACACAAGTAAGTACAAAATTTCATCATTTATTTTGCCGTTTGTTTATATTATAAGAGACTTTGTTTTAAATATGAATTGTGTATTAAATATTATGAAATTGTAATGAATTGTGTATTAAATATTATGAAATTATTTGTTAATAAGTTAATTATTAATATTTGGCGTTAAATATTACGAAATTGTGTTTGTGCATATTATAAGCGAATTTGTTTTTGTGTTTGTTAAGTTATAAGCGATTTGATTTTGTGTTTGTTATATGATAAGCAATTGATTTTGTGTTTGTTATATGACAAGCCGAATTGAGAATGATTACCCTAAATGGCGATTTATCCATTGTTTATTACACACGAAACATGTAACGACCCGCCCCAGTGTCGTATGCGAGGTGAGAGTCATTATAATCCGAACGCGGAATCCTGCGCCGATGGGCGGAAGGCTTCGGTTTAAAACTACTCGTTTCATCCAAAAATGTGATCACAATTAAGTTTCCCAACCAAAAACGGTTTTTTAAAATTGATAATCCATCGGTGATATCGAAGCGACCAACCCGTATATATATACCGCAACATATCGAAAATAAAGTAATGCCGGTGAGGCTGTGAATGTCACGTCTTTGTATCTACGTGCAAAATCACACTTGGCCGATAAAGGCTAAAGTTTCAAAAGGAAAATAAAACAATCAAAAAGTTAGCTTACATCAAAAATAAATTTGTGAGATCCTCTGCCACCCGATGCTCACTATCCGCTCGAGCAAAACTCAGCTTGACCTCTTAGGCTGTGCCAGCGCAATCGACTGCTAAAATGAAATGCGCCAGCGAAAGAGGTATAGCCTTGAAAGCTTAATGCCGGTGAACTTACCATGCAGGTGATCAATAATATAATAGTCAAATGAATAAAATGCATATATGGGAGGCTAACAAAATTTATGACATAATTCCACGGAAGTCTGGACATAATACATGAGATATAATAGAAGGTTTCCGGCAAGCGCTGAATTCAGAAGAGAATTAATGGGCTGACAACGACTAAAACTCTAGTCATCGAACCTCACTATCTACCATCCCGCTGGAGTATACTGACCTGCAATGCGTATATACTCGATCCGTCTACTGCGGAATGGTTCAATCAATAATGCCCCGCACTTATACGCATGATATAAGGCCAAAACGCACTTATACATAAAGTATAAGGCACACACGCACTTATACACAAAGTATAATGCTGGCGTCAGCACTAAATGCAAGTATAAGGCGCATTTCTTACTCTGGCAAGTATAAGGCACACACCGCTCTTATACAATAGTATAAAATGCATGACTTTATATTAGAGTATGGCCTTATATACACTAAGTATAAGGCAAATATATTCGCGTATCTGCGAGGAAGGAGAGTCGCACAACCTAATCATCCGACATAGGGTCAAATCCGATACTCAGTCACCTCAGGTCATACATAACTCTAACCATCACCTCGATAACCAACTCTCTGCTCCGAATTGTCAAGCACGGCTAAAGCGTCTACTTGATAAGTAAGTCAAACCTGATTGCGACAAGGCCACGGGAATACAGTCTGAGCAAGGCCATAAATCGAGAAATATAAGTTGGGAGTTGACTATTACTTACCTCGGCAGTCTTGGCGCCACGGAATATAATTATAGTCATATCGCTGGCTCCACCTATCAATCCTGCGTAATCATACGTTTCAGCATGAAAATCATAACCATGATGACATGTACATCATTCTCAGCATAATCATAACACAATAACATGTTCACCTGATTTAAGGTAAGTCGTAAAGTAACACGCGTGAGATAAGTACTCGCCTCTGCTTCTGGCCTCCATGAACCTGTCCGTGTGCCGCTTTCACGATCAGCGCCTAAACAAACACCCGAGAAAGTATAATCAAGACCTACTACTATATGGCGTTCTAGAAGATACATAACCAACTCTTAGAAACTATACGCTAAGCAGTCTAACATAGCCCGGATAAACTATCGAATTATAATCCCGGCCGGACACGACCCGATAGATCATTGAGCCAATGCTTGCTCCTTTATCATTACAAATCAACTTATAAGTCGTTTCTAATAGTTAATGTGACTCCATGAATTAACAACCTCTGCTCCGAAATATCAATTATAACTTTCGACTTGAATTAACACTTTTTGACTAGCTAGCTGTCGATTTTAAATCACCAATTTAATATCACAATAACTATAATAAGATCCAGCCTTAACCTCCTACACGTTTAAAGTCTTAGAAAATATCAACCCAAAAGTCAACCCGAAAACCTAAAAAGTCAACCCAGCCATAACATCCTCTGACGACCTACAAATCACGAATTAATGGCTTATATCGTGTCCAGGCATAGCCAAAGCCCAGATTCATCATAAAATTGAATTATGGAAAAGTCAACTAAAATCAACTATGTCAAAACCCAAAGAAATATCTCAAAGACTTGAAATTTCTTACACACCCTTGCAGAAGAGAGAATGATGAGGGAGAAAGGTATCAATATGACGATCTTGCAGGTTTGGCGGCCAATCAGAAATGAAAGCGAAATTTTTAGGGGGAGGGGTGAATATTTCGGCCAAATGAGGAAAAAAAGATGATGAAGTGTTTGATTATGATGATGTGGAAGATAAGATATTTAAAAAAACTCGAGTCAGATTCGGTTTCGGTTAATTTCTACGACATAGTATTTAAATCTCACGAACCCGATTCCAAAGTTAAAATTTTTTATGTAGCTTTAAATTATAAATGTAATTACAAAAAAATTTTGAAATAATATTATCATCAATTATTTATCTTATCCGGGTCAGCATGACTTCGAAAAATTAATTAATTTTTTTTTTTTTTTTAAGCGTGGCCGGGTTCTGAGACATTGAAATGATGTGTTAGATTTGCATTTTTCAAATAATGTTATGTATTATTGAGATTAATTTTATTAATTGTGAGAATTATTTGTAAATTATAGATTGAGATTATGCACCTTAAATATTATGAAATTATAATGATTATGAATTGTGTATTAAATATTATGAAATTGTAATAGAATTTATTAATATTAAATATTATTATGAAATTGTTTGTTAATATTTATTGTTAATATTTCAATTTAATATTATGAAATTGTGTTTTATTATAAGCGAATTTGTTTTTGTGTTTGTTAAGTTATAAAAGCGAATTGATTTTGTGTTTGTTATATGATAAAGCGAATTAATTTTTGTGTTTGTTATATGATAAATTAGGAAGATATTAGTTACCACAAATAAAGCGAGTTTATCCATTGTTTATTAGACACGAATCATTGAAATGATGTGTTAGATTTGCATTTTCAAAATGTTATGTATTATTGAGATTAATTTTATTAAATATTATGAAATTGTAATGATTATGAATTGTGTATTAAATATTATGAAATTGTAATGAATTGTGTATTAAATATTATGAAATTGTTTGTTAATATTTGATTAATATTTATGGTGTGTATTATTGAGATTTATTTATTAATATTTGAATTATGTATTATGAATTGTGTATTATGAATTTATTATGAATTTATTTATTACATTTTAGATTGAAATTTATGAATTGTATATATTATGAAATTATTGATTATGATATAATGAAATATAGTAAATCTAGTCAAGTATGATAAAATTATAAAATTATGAAATATGATGAAATATGATAAAATATGAGATGATGAAATTATGACAAAATATAATAAAATATGAGATTATGAAATTATGATGAAATATGAGATTATGAAATAATAAGATTCTTGACAAAATTATGATGAAATTGCCTGAAATATGATAAAATTTGAGATTATGATACAAAATAAGCAGTATGATAGTTGGTAAATGGTAAAATTATGATAATTGGTAAAATATGATAAAATTATGTTAATTGGTAAAATATGATAAAATTATGATAATTGGTAAAATATGATAAAATTATGTTAATTGATAAAATATGATAAAATTATGTTAATTGGTAAAATATGATAAAATTATGTTAATTGGTAAAATATGATAAAATTTGTGTTTGTAAAAATATGATAAAATTATGATAATTGGTAAAATATGATAAAATTATGATAATTGGTAAAATATGATAAAATTATGTTGATATTGTTAATAATGAAACAATGTGAATTAATGTCGTGGTTGTAATAAAAGAACCGAATTGTAGAGATGATAATAATGAAACATATGGCAATTCTAAGCGATGATTGGTAATAAAGTAGGCGGCGTGAGCCCTTGTTTAATAACAAATGAACCTTTTTTCCATGTTTCACGTAGGAAGTAACTAATGTTAATATGATAAAATTACTTAGTTATGCCCAAGATATTAAAGATGTCAGATCGTCGACAACGGCGCGATCGGAATATTAGGATCGGCGGGATATTCTTTGAATTCGTCACGTAGGCAGGTCAAGTAGTGGAAGACCGGTTCCAACGGCCAGTTCGTCCTTTGTTAGTGCAGTATACCGGATTCGACAAGCCGATATCTTTTTGTGAGTCTGAGGAAGCGTGCGGATTCAACCTTAATGCATTCAGCGTCGGCCCGGCGTTAAAACATAGGTTTGCCAAACTATAGGTAGTACTAATGAGCCTATGCAGGGGCTGAAAATCAGGTTTGGTGGCTTGAAGGAGGAGGTCATCTAGCTAAAGGCTGTGTAGGAAGATCCAGAGGCCCAGGCGGAGGCGTGGTATTTAGTTGAACAAGGGGCGAGCAACAAGCGGTTGGCCCGCTGGCATTAGCGAAAGTGGGTGGATCTTGTTAATGCGTGGGGATCGATCATGTCGAAATAACGTTCCAGAACACCCGAAACTCATCTTCAGTCTGCCTTTCATTGGCGGTGGCATCCGAGCGAACCTTTCCATGCTTTTGGCGAAATAAATTACTGCGATGTGAGCCTTTATCTTTGAGATCCCCATTATTAATTAGATCTGTCTTTGGCGGGCCGCATATGATCGGTGCAATACACGATAGGGGTCGTGTTTAAAAGAGGAGCAGGTAAGTGTCTTGGCTAAAGGCGTCAGATTTGCCAGTGATTGTGGAGCGTAGTGGACCACAATAGTAAGGCTCGTGCGTGCGCTTTGGTATTTGCTAGAACGACATTGTTTGTCGATAAATGCAGGGCCAGCCAGCATCAAGGTACAATATAGACTTGCTTTGGAGCATGTGGGTAAATTAAAGCGAATATGCTTGGATGTGCCTAATTGCCTTTACCGCGGTAGGAAAGGCGTCGAGGTGAATCAAAGCCCGAATGGTACGGATGTATAACTCTACTTGAGGTACTACCGCGTAATATATATTAAATGAATTATTCATGTTTTATATTTCAACAAAGCTAATCTCATTATTGTTTTTGTATTGCGGTGTTGGATCTATAATTACTTCCACTTTTTCGGCCGACTGGAGGTACGCGTGTTGCCGGGCCAACGAAACGCGCGTGGACTAACCAGCGCTTACGAAACAACGACCCCGGCCGGTGATTTGCTTGCTGCCAGACCAATTGGATGGGATGATAGCGAACAATATGAAAATATTATATATTAAATTTTGTATAACGTTGTCTACGAAAAAGGCTTAGATCGTTTCTATTTATCATAGCAGTCGTGTAGACACCACTGTGAGCTACATCTCTCCATCCTGCGTGTCATATTATCACGGTTCCATACGCTTTTTGGATGTCAATGAAGTATATGAAAGTTACGACAGTTCGGGAGAATACAATGATCCCTTGCTTGAATTTGAGCAGGCTTAGAGAGGTTGACTTATGAGTAATGTAGAATATTCAAAAGTGTCACGGAGATTCGAGATTACACTGGACTAGTATGCAATTTCACCATGTTCAACCACATGATGGATTACACACTTGCATATATAGCTCACGCGGGCGATCGAGCGACTAAAGCTGGTTGGTATTTGCGAGCACTTTCGTATTAGAGTGCATAACCGAGAACAGCTGGGCAGTAAATGTGTAGATCACGATGTTCAGTAGTGTCGTATTTGTTAAAAAGTGTATTTTTTCATTATCATATATTATATTTTTTGATCATATCTTTAACATATTATTTTCTTAATCATAGCAGTTTGCGGCCATCAAATGATATGCTGATATCTATTTCGTAGGCAACGTCGTCATGCGTCTGGCTTCGAGGTGGAGGCGTTGTATCGACTTTACGGGGCCGGAAGGAGGCGCGTGTAAATCCGGGGCGATGGATCGATGGTAGGGGCAGTCCTTGACGCAAGCGCTCGGCCGGAGTAGTTTCATCTTGTCCATAGCGTATTTGGCATAGCTTCTCCAGGAGTTCTGATGCCGCGAGATGAAGAACAAAATAACCGGGACAACCCGAATGATTAGTTTTCATGATTGTATTTTTAGGATATTATAAATGATATTTTTGTATCTTACACTCGTTTTCTATATTTTTACATCCGATTTACATTATGTTTTTATGTTATTTTATTGATTCACTTTAGTCATTTTCTCGTTGCGTGTTACGCGAGCCTGTGATTTGACTACAAGTTCCCGGACCCGGGGAATGGTCAGCTGGTGTGGAATTCGACCGATGGGAATACATGGATTTACAAGTTCGAGAGGACCACAAACAAGGCGTCGAAACCAAAGCTGGCAAATTGTGGAAATAGTAACAGAATTTTGCAATGTAATAAGTAGTACTTTGATTGATGATAAATACCACGTTTTCTAAATATTAAATTAATACGATTTTTTTTTCATGTTTGATGACAGCTGCCAATTTAAATTTATGTTTTGTAACAAAAGAAGCTACTTATTGTGGTGTTACATTATAGAAACAAGCGAATAAATCGATGTTTGTTGTGTTATAATGATTGACATTGATCACCCCAAGTATAGATTTAATTCGCTTATTTGCTTTCTATCACGATTGATAGTCGCTTGTTTTTTACTGTGAACAACAGTTGCCGGAGTGAGTCCTTGACGAACAGAGCACAGTGGATACATGTTGCGGCAGGACCGCGTTCATGAGGTATGTTTCGCTACTCTTCACAATTTGACGAAGTATCTTCTTTTTTATGTCCATTACCTACGCTGACCCAATTCAATTTCGAGCGTCGAGGCGGCTTAATAAATCATTATTCAGTTACTCGAAAACTCTTCATCCCCAAAAAGAAGAAGAAAGATCTACAGTCAAAGAGGTCAGGTCCCACATGCTTGTGACGATACCTTGATTCCTTGCACAGAGTGAGGAAAGACCTGCAAAAACCGGGAAGGTGAGGTTCCCCGATGTAGCAAAATTCTCTTCTACATTATTAAGCTAGACCCTTCACCAACCCAACCCCACTCCCAGCACTTTGACTTTCAATCAGCCTTTAACACAAGCCGATTAACGTATAGAATTCTCTGATTCAAAGTTCCTTTCTTTTTACATTTGCTACGTTGAATTTATTCATTATATATGTTGAATTTCGACCTAATTGAATAGTTCCAAATTTATTATTGTGTTTATCTAGTTTTGTGAATTAATTTGTGGTGATAATGATAGATTTTATGTGTTTAGGTTTAGGATTACGTAATCCTATAATTATTCAATTATTCCCTATTTTTACTCATTTCCCAAAAAGGGTGTCAGTTTTTACTAATTATGTTATCTTTTTCTTATATTCCTTATTTATTATAGATGTATTTGAATAAACCGTATTAAATATATAATGAAGATAAACGCTTGTTAATAAGCGAATGTTGTAGTTTTTTTATATAGATTATGCATTTCTATCATTTGCATTGCCTTCTTTGGCAACTTCACATGAATATTCAATGAGACTTTCTATTAAGTGACTTCCTTGTATGATACTCCTTGAATTCTTTATAAATTTTGTTTTATATTTTTGAAACCAAGATGGTAGCGAGGGACAAGTCAATGGGGCCGATTTATGTTATGTCTATTGTTATGTCTATATAAACTTTTTTACGTTTTCTACTCTTTAGCCCTTTTGTTGCTCGCTGAAATGTTCCGGTTAAGCTGGATCTCGAGGCTCTTTGTTAATCTTGAACCTTTGGTTGTGACCCACCCAATATGAGGTTTGAAACTTGGATATGGTCATCTGCTTCCTCGTCGATTAGGATTGAATATCTTGTGGTGATCTTGGTGAAGAATTGAGCGGAATTCTTCTTAGGTGAATCACAATAGGAGCTAGGAAGTAGTTTAGTAACTAATATTTCATTACATAATCTTTTCGATTAACTATATGAGATCCGTAATATTCGAAGAATCTTATTCCTCCATGAGATTGTATTTAATATATATGGAAGATTGGCAGTTCATTTAATATCAAATTTTCGACTTTTAAGTACATTAACTCAAAAGTGCATGTCGAGGTCTCAATATTTTAATTTTCACCAAAGTTGCATGCAAAATTAAATTAATTTTCATGTTACGTATGTGATACAGAATGCTTAAATGAGCAGGGATACTCCTTAATTTTCTATTGGAAATTATTTTTTGTTGTCTTGTTATACGATTACTCATGATATTTATGAAGTTTGTGATTCTTTTATGCTAATTGGTTTGCGATTATGTAATTGAAGAAGAGAGATTGTGATATGATTGGAGCATTCACAATTCTAATGTCCATAATTTGTGGCTTCTTGAAATATGATCCATGTATTACTTGATCTATTTGAGTGGCCATAAGAGCAAATTAGCTAAAGCAGAGAGCTCAAAATAATATAAGACATACATGTTATTTATGGTTTTTACTTGTTATGTTGAGACTTGAGCATATATTTGCTCTAATGGGATATCAGTAACTTATTGGGATATTTGATACATAAAAGAGGAACAACTATGTGTCTTCTAAGATCTTTGTTTATCGTTCATAGTTTATGATACACAAAGAGGAACAAATCATTGTTACATTGACCTGATTGCAATGCTATTAAAATACATTAAACAAAAGTATCCTTTGAATAGAGACCCTTAAATAGTTGTTCTTGTGAGGTATTCGTAATGCCCAATCTTCAGTTGAGCACAAATATTACGAAATGGTCTCCCCAGCAGCTGCGGGTGGAGCCTGCGGGATAAAAGCCATGCTCAGAACAATATTGTCGCATAAATGTAAAACCATAGCGGATCCAATGTGGTATATTGAAAATAGATTCGAGAAAGGTGATCAAGTTAACACGCTTGAAGGCCCAGAATATGATATATAATAAATTGCATATACAAAACAAAGTCGAGAGAAAAGAAAAAATGCATAAAATACAATACACATTTGAAAATCATATACGATCTACCGTCATATCCTCTCGATATAGCTGACATGGTAAAACCATATCCGACCAATATTAAACTGATTCGAATAATAGTGAATGCGGCATGATCTACTCATAAATAAAATCCACATTAATTAGCACACTAGAAGTTAAAAGTTGTTATTTATTATTTGCATTTTATGTTCAAAAGGCATCCCATTGTGTGCATTGTAACGACCAACCCCAAGTCGGCGATCAGGGTTAAGATCATTACTGACACTGTACACAGTCGCCCAATCGATGGACCTGATAACAAGTATACTGTGACATTATCAAAACAAATCTCTACTACTCTATCGTGGTGTTCAATGGCCCATCCAACAAAATAACGAGACAATAGAATACAAATCCACACAGATAATACAGCAGGATACTAGAAATCCAAAAATACATTTATAGGAAAGTATGACAACGGACCCCTCTGATATGTCTAATAGCAGTTAGAAAATACAAATGTCTATGAAAGGAAATAGGCGGTAGGCGTACATGCCACCATAGGCTCACATGATGATCTTCACGCGACTCACGACGGAAAGATCCTGCCGTCCACCTCGGCGATCGTTCACAGAGACCCCAGGCTCATAAAGCGCTTGGCCCATAGAAAAGGGGTATTCCTATTAATTTGAGTGAATACAAATACCACAGACTTGATCCGTCGCGTATATCCGTACTTATATGTAATATTCACATACATAACCATACTCGCAATGAATAAGCATCGCGTCTCATAATAACTTGTCAGCCAAAAAAAAATTTAATTTTCGGTTGGCGGTGGGACCTGGGGATAGTATAAATAATTTCGATGATAATATTAATTCGTCAAATTTTTTAGTCGAATTACATTTATAATTTATTAGTTTTTCCATGGAATATTTTGTCTTTGGAATGTCCCGAGGCTGCATTGGAAATTTAAAATACGATAAGCGGAGAATTACTTAAAGCAAAGAGAGCAGGGACTCGAGTTTTTAAATATCTACTTAGTACTTATCTTGGCATCATAATCAACCACATCTTATTTCCTTTTTTCCTCTAAAGTGGCTGAGAGAGAATTACCCCTCCCCTTGAAAAAATTTCATTTCCATTTCTATAACCGATTGTCCATTTCCGAACTTCGAGATCGGTTGTAGAATATCGCTTCTCCCCAATCGTTCTCTTGAGTTAAGGTAAGAAATTTCAAGTCTTTGAAATATTTCTTGGGTTTTTGACTTATAGTTGACTTTTCATAATTCAATTTTGCCGATGAATCTTAGTTGGTTATGGGTTACGTATATAAGTGATTAATTCGCGGATTTAGAGGTCGTTTGAGGATATTATGGTGGGTTGACTTTTAGGTTTTAGTTTGACTTTTTGGGTTGATATTTTTCTAAGACTTTAAATATGTAGGAGGTTATGTTGGGTTTTATTATAGTTATTAATGATATTAAATTGGTGATTTAAAAATTGATTAAAGCGATTAGGTTGAAAAATGTTAATTCAGAGTTGAGTTATAATTGATATTTCGAGATATAGGTTGTTAATTATGGACTATTTGATTCTTAAAATGACTTATAAGTTGATTTGTAATGATTAAGTAATAAGATGGAATGATAGCGGGGGGATCGATTGGGTTCGTAATGCGATGGGATTATGAATTGATAGTTTATCGAGTCGTATTAAACTGTTTTTTTTAGAGATAGTTCCCACAAGAGTTGGTTATATATCTTCTAGAACGCCAGTATAGTAGTAGGTCTTGATTTATACTTTAAGGTGTTTTTAGGCGTTGATCGTGGAAAGGACGATTACCGTGATTGTGTTAGGAGGTTTTGTGGTAACTAAGGAGGTGAGTACTTATCTACATGAGGTTACTTCACGTGCCACCTTAAATTGTGTGAACATGTTATTTATGTTATGATTATGTGAGAATGATGTACATGTCATTTGTGTGTTATTCATGAGGAATGACATGATTATGTGATTGATTTGTGAGCCATGAATAGCAGCTATGTGATTATATTACATGGCGTTGAAGATTTATGAGGTAAGTAATAGCTTGAACTCCGGCATATTTGATTTATGTGGCGCCTTAAACGCTTGTTGTATTCTGTGGCTTATCGGAACTTATGTATTTTTATTGTTGCTTGGCCAAACAATTGTGTGTTGACTTTCTGATTCCTTAAAAAATGTTTTATTTGTGTGTGGATATTGTTTAAGATGAGTAGTTGGTTATTAGGTGATGGTTAGAGTTATGTATGACTTTGGTGGCTTGGTAATGGGAGTTTGACCACAGCAGTGGATGATTAGGGGTTAGGTATTTCTCCTTCCTTTACGGGATATGCGGCGATATTGGCCTTATACTTGGTGTATAGAGATGCGAGGTGTGCCTTATACTTAGTGTATAAGTGCGGTGTGCCTTGTACCCAGTGTATGGCAAGTGGGTGTTGCTTGGTGTATAGTACGGTGCCTTATACTAGTGTATAAGGCGGTGTGCCTTATACTTAGTGTATAAGTGCGGTGTCTTGTATCTTTTTATTAATAAAGTGCGGGGTTTTGGCACCTCACTGGGCGCCAAGTGCGGGGGTGATCATTGATTGGTCAATTTCTACGGGTAGGATTGAATTATATCTGCGTTAGAGGATGGTATCTTTGGTGGGAATATATGAGAGATAGGAGGTTTGATGACTAGAGTTTTAGTCGTTGTTAGATCCTATTGATTTCCTTTTTGGAATTATTATTGCTTGTTGAGACCTTCTATTATATCTTCATGTATTATGTCGCAGGAGTTTTCCTGCAGTAGTATGACCTTTTAGGTAGTCACCTTGGATATATGTATTTTATTCATATTTGACTATTATATTATTGATTATTTCGTTCAGGTATGGTAAGTTCACCACAATGTTAAGTTCACTAAGCCTGTGACTTACCCACCCAAATTGGCTTCGTTGTGCGGGTTGTGGTTGAGCGAGGTTGTTTGAGAGTTTTGTTCAGAGTGGCTGGTAAGCATCGGGTGGCGAGGATCCTCACAGTCGATTTTGATGTGTTGTTGTCAATTGTTTTGATTGGTATTTTCCTTTTGAAACTTTAGCCTTGTCAATTTGTTGTCATTTTGTGTCGGGATCTGATGCGCATCATCTGTTGTAGCACTTGCTATTTTGGGATATGTTGTGTATGTATGGGTTTGTCATTTCGATGCTCGACTAATTATAAATTTAAGCCCCATTTTGATTTGGGAAACTTAATTGTGATCACATTTTGGATGAAGCAATTGTGTTTAAAGCGAGTCGTCGAAATCGGTTTAGAGTGACTCTGAGGTGTTCCATTATTTAATGACTCACTTTCAGGCGGCCGACTGGGCGATTACATCTCCGTAGGATCCTCTTATCTGATGTTACATATCCCTGATACACATGAGCTACAACCATAAGCCGCGCGCATATTCATTTACAAGGAAGCAGATTACTGACACCAGTCATCAAATGATTCGCTCCCTGAAATAGTAACGGATGAGGAATCCGCCTCCTGAAATAATACACATATGAGGAATCCGCCTCCAGTAGCAGATGAAATACGCTTCATCCTCCCGACCGAGTTCGCCCCTCGATGTGCATGTCGCTTTGAACCTCCCGAATCACGGGGTACCCACACTTGATATGCGGCGCTGAGCCTCCGGTCGAGTCGCACAGCTCACTTAAATAACACAACAATCAAAACACATCTCACTTGCAACGGCCACGCTGCGCCTGCGGCCGCACACACCACACGACACACACAATCTCATAACATGATCCTTATTCTGGCTATCCTATAATATAGATCCATAATCACTAATATCCACCATAATATGAATCGTAATCCTGATTATCGTAATATAACTTCATGTCGAATTATTTCATAATATCAATCAAAATTCTTTTATTAAACGGATCATAAATCACGAATTTCCACATAATATCAATCATGAGTCGAACAAGCGCACGTATTAGAATAGTCCAGAGATAGCAAATACGAATATATAACGTAATATATGAAAGGTCCACAATCGTAATGATAACTCTAGGCGAGTCTCGTGCTAGATCAGGGTTATTTCACCATTAGTATACGTTATAACGTATTAGTGAATGCTTGCTCTTAACATCTATATAAACCCACAGTGTTATCTGGCGTCACCGCGATTCAAATTTACAAGCTTTTAGCAATCGTCCCACATCCCCAGAGATTGATAAAACTAACATGACGTAAGTCGTTACATCGCCCGGCCGTAAAATCTGAGATATTCGGTCATCACCTTATTACCCCAACAATAATAACACTTTAAGCACATTCTAGCGATCAATGATCGATTGTGACTAATTAATCCATTAAATACAACCTCGATTCAAGCACTTGGAAATGTTATACGAACTTTCTTTGAGCTTTCTCGACCCAATCTACTATCCATATCCAAACCAATAATTCTATTCCCAAACAACTATAATTAAGTCTCCCAACCTCATATTACAATTCTAGAGTTAATTTAAGAAAAATTGATAAAAAGTCAGCACTCGAAACACAGCGCACAAAACTTGATAATTGCAAAATCACCTCAATCCCTAAGCAGACTTAGATCGCATTTATGTCATGTAAAATTAAGATCTAAAATTAAAACACAAAACTCAATTATATAAAAAATTCAACTCAAGCCGTAATTGAGATTTGAATTAAAACTATTACCTTTGATAATCTTAATATGGGAGACAAGATTTGAGGTTGAATTCAAGTTTCACCAAGAAAATGGAAAAGGTTTGGGGGTAGTATGGTGGGTGAAAGCCACAGGAAGAAGAGGATGATTTGGTGTGTTTTGGAAAGATAAGCATAAGTATGGACATTCTTTGGTGGTAGGTGGAACTTTAAGTGGATGTTGGTCTCGTTAGTTCTAAATTTAACCTAACGGTTTAACAAGCACAATTGAACAGTCGAATTAAATTTACATTCTCAAAATCTATTATCGCCCATTCCATATTATCATTATACCATTACAAATTTTAACTTTAACCGCAAAACACTCAACTTGAAACCGCCCAAAATCACCGTAGAAAAAAAATGTCTCTTATAAGGCAGGTTATTTGATCCCGCTAATAAAAATTTCACATCCTCGAAATTTACTCGGCCTGCAGCATACAATACCCCTGACACACACTCGTACCTCATGAAAGTAATTCATATACTACACATATTATGGCAAAGTTTAGAACCAACCTTACTTGTTTGAAAAGATGTGGATATTGACTTGACGTCCTCATACCGTTGCGTAGCTTCGCCCGCTGGTAGTTTGTACAACATTCACACTGGCCAGCTTTATTTAACCTTACGTTTTCCTTACGATCAAAATTTTCACGGTTTCTCTTCATCGTAAGGTCCTCACGCAAGCTCCTTGGTTGTGACTCTAAAATATGGGATTAAATGCATGGTATATACTTCCTCCAGACATGGCCATGGAAGACATTATGAATTACGTGTCCAATGGAGCAGCGTAAGCGAGCCAGGCGCAGTTCACGCCCCGAAATCTCATACGGGCCCAGATATATAAATTGGACTCAACTTCCCTCTATTTCCCGGTTGACACACACTTGCAGGGGATATTCTCAGATACTTTATCACCAATTTCAAGAGTTAAATCATGCGGCGGCGATCTACATATATCTTTTGTCTATCTGCGCCGCACTTTAAGTCTTCATATCAATTTTATTCTCTCCACCGACCTTTCTACCAACTCTGAACCGTACACTTTTCTATCCCCTACTTCGTTCCAACAAAGCTGGGAGTAGCACGCAAATATCGCCCACGATGGATTCGGCACACGCTGACTACCACAACTCTCGACTCAGCGCCCCAAGCTTCCTCTACCCGAATCGGCCTCACGACTTCGCCGATAGCTACTCACCTTTCAGGCTGCTGGGTAAATGGCGCTAACACTCCCGCTTCTTTCTGCTACGCCTCTGCGGGACAATCAAGTGTACCGCTTCACAGCTCATCGATAACGGACCCGCGACCACATGCCGGCATTCCTTGTTCCCCTTGACCGGTTTACACTTAGCGGAAACACCATAGTCACTCTGCTCGATAACCTCTACGAGATCCCCGGACGATTAAAAGACACGGGCATAAAAACAATAGTCTTTGAATTGAGAAATTAGTAATAGGGGCGCGTTGTTTCTGGTACATGTAGGTGTTTGTGATGGGGCGTCCACGAAACCCCGAGAACTTCGGCCCAGCCGCTATCACAGGCGTCATATCTTCCTCTTTTCTCCCATGGCTGATTTTCAATTTAAATCCATACCACACAGCAAGGCGCCGTTTCACTAGTTCGCCCGGAAAGTTGTATAATTCTTGAGTGACAACGATGCGGATCTCGGTCGTTCCGTCCCCGAACCTCTGATCGCCTTTCCCGCCGGTAGGATTCACCTCCGTAAGTAGACGCGAGATCCTTTGAATCTTTTCTCAAGTAGTCATTTTATACTCCTGCCCTTGCCAAAGCGGGGATCGATTCTCTCTCTCTAGAAGCATATGCACTTTAAGACAAAAGCTCCCTGAAATAATTCAGCATTGTCCCATGGCGGTGTCCAGCCCGGCCCATGATCAAAGATCGGTGTACATTCTCCCTTGATCGACTCCATAGTACAATGCATGAGCTGCGAATCGGGTCTCAGCTCCCATTAGCTCCCGCTTAGGCTCAAATATACTCTCGAGTCTCGAATGAACTCTAATGCGAGATAGGAGAATCGACTCCGGCAAACCGGTATCGGCTTGAGCGGTCAAATAACCTCTGTAGCTCGGCTTCACACGCCCGGTGACGAGGCTACGGTCTCCCGATGCTCACCGATATTTACGAGAATCTGTGGCGAGACTAGGCTCGCTGCACATTGCTATCCACATTTGCGACTTTCATGGCGCCTCTACTGCCTCAGCTCTCGCGGCTCCCTCGCTACACCCGCTACGCTTTGGCAGCGAGCAGGACCTCGTGGTGGTGTCCCTGATCTGAAATAACAGAAGGAAAGGTCGGACCCCCACAAGAAAACCCCGATATACGACAGCTCTCTAACAACTATCAACTTTAAGCACACTTAACCACCTTGAGGACCTACATAAGACCACAGAACTGGGCCTCACGATGCCAAAATTGTAACTGACCATTACAAGTCAGTATGCAAAGTTAAGATGTTCTTAGCCTTGTGCAAGAGTCACTGTCGATGGACATTTTAATAATAACAAGTATGACCTGTGACATTATCGAAACAAATATACATTACGTCATTGTGGTGTTCCAATGACATTAACAAAATAACGGACAACGGAATACAAATCCACAGATAATACAACCCGAGGATATCTTTAAGAAATCAAAAATACAACGCGGGAAAGTATGACAGGACCCACCGATATATTACCAAACGTTCTAGAAAAATGCAACAGGAAATGATGTTTCATACCGCCTTTCTTTATGATGCTTGTGACTTCAAAACGGATCTCGGCCGCTCAGCGTCGGCTCTAGAGACCTAGGCAGCAGCCCGCCCATAGAAAAGGGGTGTTCATGGGTGAGTGAATACAAATACCACAGGACTTGATCCCATTAATATCGTACTTATATATATATTGTATTCTGATGAATAGCGTCACATATCACATGAGATCCTCTTATCAGTGTTTACATAATACAATATACATGAGCCTCTGACATAATATGATATGTTCATTTAAAGGCAGTCTGACACAAATTATGTTGAGGAATCCCTCACACAAATAGTAGCAGATGAGGAATCCGCCTCCGAGGAAATAATACATTATAGGGAATCCACTCAAATGGTATATGAGGAATCCACCTCCAAATAATAAGATGGGGCTCAAATTATAAAATAGGCTCTGGCCTTGATGTGTTTGAACCTCCGAATCCCAGGTTTGCCCCCACCTTGATCGCTTTGCTGAGCCTCCCGGTCGAGTCCACGACCTCTAAAGTAAAATAACACCTGAAGCAATTCAAGGCACACTTCCTTACTTGCTGACCTGTATGGCATGGTCATATTCATTACTATCTATAATATAGATCATAATCTTCAATATGTATTGTATGGATACTTAATCTCAATTTATGCTGTGCAACTCATAATCACAATTGTTTCATAATATCGATCAAAATCGGTGTTTTATTCATTGGATCATAAATCTGCATTTCCATAATAATAAAGTCGCTTGGTAAACATTTTTTATAGAATAATTCGAATAACACGTACCAGGCCATATAAACATAATATATGAAGGTCTCCATCATTTGGTAAGTTTGCATGCTTTCAGGGCTAAAAGCAATAATGATAACTTTCACAAGGCGTTAGCACGTCTTTAGATCAGGGCTGACTCACATTTCAAAGGAAATTATACATTTATAACGTATTGGTAGAATAACCTCTCTTAACATCTATATAAATCCAGGTGTTATACCAATCGCCGCGATTAATTTCTGACTTTTGGCGATAAATGCTAATGCAGTTGGTACTTAATTTCTAATCACCAACTTGGTAAAAATGGAATATTCGGTCATCATATTACCCCAACATTAGCACTTTAAGCACATTCTAATCAATCCAACAATCACAATTGACGACTAATTAATCCAATTAAATACAACCTCCCAGTTCAATACTTAAAATGTTTATGCAGACTTTAGAAGAACTTTTTCTGACGATCTACTTTTTGTCCATATCCAAACCAATTCTATTTTGAAACAACTATATTAAAGTCCTCTAACCTACATGTACAATTTAGAGTTAATTTAGAAAAGTCGATAAGAAATCGACCTCAGACTTGCTTGCTTTGATAATTACTCAAAATCACTTATAATCCCTGATAATTTGTAGATGCATTTATCTTAGTAATAAAGTCCAGATACGAAATTGACACAAACTCAATTATATATAAAATGTCAACTCGAGCCTTAAATGATGAATTTGAAGATTAAAACTCATACCTTTGATAATAATCTTAAGATGGGAAACAGATTTGAGGGTTGAATTGTGAAGTTCAGCAGAAAATGGGAAAAAATCAAGGTTTGGGGGTAGTATGAGGCAATTGACCACCTTAGGGAAGAAGAGGATGATTTGGTGTGTTTGAAAGATAATGTGAATTAGTGGTGGGCGGGTGGAACTTTGGAAGTGGATGTTTGGTCTAGTTTGGTTATAAATTTTAGCCTGTTCTCGGTTTAACAACTTTAATTCGAGTGAGTCAAATTAAATTTCTATTCTCAAAATCTATTATCGCCCAACCCATATTATACGTTATACCATTAAAATTTTTAACTGCACTTAAAGCGCTCAACTAGGCCGCTAAAATGGCATGTAAGAAAAAAATCTTTCTGGTGGGTTATTTCATACATGTCATTAGTTGCTTGGGATGCATAAATAGTTGAATGTATCGATAAACTAATGAAAATGAAATGAATTAATTATACTTCTCTACAGTTTGTCTTACCATCTCTGTCTAGCACAGAATTATCTCTGTCTCGCCGTATCTTGCATTATCTGTCTAACTTTATTTCTATGTTGGTATACTATTATCTCGACCCATAGCGATCTATGAGAATTATTCTGTGAGAATCGAGTTCTTAGCGGCGAAAGCGAGAATATGATATATAATAGAACGCATACAAAACAAAGTCGAGAAAGAAAAAATCACGTAAGAGCAGCGATGGATCGAAAATCATATTTGATCTATAAACTACATCTCACCATTATAATGACATACAAGTAAAATCATATCGGAACAATATTGTGGCGTAATGTCAAACAGTTGAGAAGAGTGAATCAAGTTACTTTTTAAAATAGAATATGATATATATAATTCATTTCATTAAAATTAGGAAGCTGCCAAAAGCAATCGATAAGTTCAACTGTCAATTAAATCGAGCTTAAATAGAAAATTAGAAATAAACAAAAACACAAAATATATAGTTGAAATTTAAAATATAGGCTCAGCCAGGTTATGTCATAACAAGCTAATAACAAAAAACACATCAAAGTTCAAAACACAGCTAAATCAATCAACTCTATTTACAGCAGATTTAAGCAAATACAAAAAAAAAAAAAAAAAAAAGGACTCACGAGCAAGTAAGCGTGTAAACCTAATATTATTAACATCGTCGTGAACTCCAAGCGAGTTGATCTTGCTGAGCCAATCATGTGATAAAGCAATGCATTTAAATGTCATATACCCTGGCAATGATAATTACATACCTTCTTCTACTAAATTCATTGAACAATTCTCAATATCTGGTAAAAAAAATCAAAAACTAAATTAATAATCAATATTATTAAATACAAAAAACATATTTCAAAAATTTAGTGATTTAACGTTATGCATGAAAATGGTTTATTTTAATAAAAAAAATCTGCTTGATCGAAGGCTCTCCGAATCCCAACTGCGGTATTTTGACCAAAGAGTTTGAAACGAGTATTATATCAAATCAAACCCGGATCTCAGGTGGAACAATCGTCAGCCGCCTCAGATATGAAAAATCACGGGGACACCGATCTGACTTCGACACGATCTGACTTTAAATTGTGACTCCGTAAAAGTGTATTATTAATCCAACAAACCTAATCAACATTATTAGTAATACATGAGTACTATTTAATAATCAACAAATTGAATCATCACTAATACAACATTATTAATTAAACATATCGAATAAATGAGAGTAGTAATTGAAGATTGCATAAAAGCCAGAGCAAAAATAAAAAAATTGAATAAAAATTGAATAAAAAAGCTTGAATCGACTAAATTCATGACATCCTCCATTAATGAGATGAATAGATGATTAATTAGCTAGCAGTGGATCATTGATGAATTTAGTAAAAAAAATTGAGAGGAAATTTTTTAATTTGAGACAAACAATGAGTCAATTAGTGAATGAGAGCACTTTATTTATGTGATTTTCTTTTAAAACAGAAGATAATTACACAAATACCTCTGCATGAACCATCATTTTCTTTAATCATTCAATGAGATTAAAATTTGAGATCGTTTAGTATCATCATCTTTAAATAAATTCTTAATAATAGAATCCTCAGCTCATTCATTTGGATTATTAATAGATATTGAGGGAGAAAGTTATGCCATCAAGTCTACCACAAATATATCTCAAACTTGGTTTCAGCTAGAAAGATAGACAATGAACAAGAGAGAGGAAAAGGAATAAAGTGTTATGAAAGTATATTTCATTATTATGGATTGACTTCTCAGTAGTGTGCATTTTTCCAATCTATCCTATGGTGAATTGAACTTCTTATAACAAGTTCATTTTAAATTTCTTGAATGTTGGACGTATTTAAGACCCAAGAGTTCTGTAACTTTTGGTGAATGTTGTTGAAATATCATTATGCACCATTCAACTCCAAAAATACCCTGAAAATAGTTCATAGTAGACACCAGCACCATTTTTATTTTTAGAATAGCAACCATAGTTTTATTTCATGACAAAGGCATTTAGAAGGAAGTACAATTGAAGCTAAGCAAGTACTATTGAATAATGATTAACGAACTGAAATTCATCAGTTGTTGTATTAGGTGTCCTTCATAACACAAACAAAGTCGTGCGGGGAAGGATCTAATTATAGAAGTCATAAGATGCTTCATGTATTCACATCCCTGAAAAATGTGTAGCACTATTCAACCTCTATATCTTGCAACTTACAATCCAAACACACAGCTATTCCCTTCTGGCTATGTTCTGTTTAGTAGAATTATTCAGCCTACGCCAACACAAGAGTTTAAGTTTTTTACAAGACTTTCCAAGACCATAACTCTTTCAACTATCAGATTGAACGACCACGAGGAAAACCTGTTTGAAACCTCTTGTGGAAGAATTTATAGCATCCTTGACATTGAAATCACCTCATTTGTGATTGACCCCATGCAACCTCATCTTCTTCTGTCACGTTAGGAAAGGTAGTTGCACTATCAGTTCAGCCTCGGCTATTGGAGAGCAGATGGCGGATGCTATCTTCATCCCATTGATGAGAAAAATCACACACGAGCTTCTTCAAATCCTTTCAGGGCTGGACTAAGCGATCGCCATTAGTCTCGCGTTGGGGTAAGCGCGTATAATTAACGTGTCGTTTATTGCGCACTTTAATTATGTTCGTTTGTCGTTAATTGTTTGGTTTCGGGGAGAATTTAGGATCTAAATCATAACAATCTAGATAATAGTACAGATAATAGTACAGATATTCTTGAACCCTGTATGCAGGTTGAAAATTTACATCCCAATCTGCAATGCCTGGATTTGATGTTTGATTGTAGTCATAAGATTGGACTAGGTTCACAGGTGATGATTTGCTTGTTTATGAAACAAGACTCGTCTGCACATTGTGAGAGCCATGATGATTGTTATTGGGGCGTTTTCATTCGACTCTAGGTGAGTCATGCTGCTATCGACAATGGATTTGTGCTTTTGTGGTCAATGATCCAACTATACCATCTCGCATGCTTGTTCCTTCCTTGTCAGCGATGATATTTGGGGATATGGTCATTTGCCATTTGGGACCGATTTGATGGGTTGATCCCCTGTCATGTAATTGTGCTCCTTGAGCATGGGTATTTGAGCATGGTCTGTATGTCTCTCCTTTCTTTGGGAACAATTTGATTTGAACTTAATATTTTTAGAGATCTTCAAATTTTTGCGCTTCAATTTTATGTACTGATACTAAAGGAAAATAAGAGAAAAAAAAATCATTGCATCATACCAGTACACTATTGTCTTTCAAGTGAACTAAACATTATGAAAACTAATGAATTAACAAACTTTGCTTGGGTACTTATATGTACTTCGGAAATAAGTTAGGAAATGATTAGCATCAATGAAAAAAATCCAGGTTTTAGCTCAATCTGCAGAAGGATAAGTAAATATCTCCTTTCCCTCTATATTCTGCATAAACATGAACTCATGAGCCCTACATTTTTTTTGGTGTGGTGTTAGATTTTGGGTATTTGTTGGCTAAAAAAGGAAACAACATTTGATTATATTCACAAATATTTTTTGGTTAAATGGCAGTGAAATTCGAAAAGGGTCCCTTAATTTGTACTCGATGGATGAGTAAACTGGTAACAAATATGAATTAGTACTGGCTTGTTTGGATCGAGATGAATCGAGATAGAGGTTAAAATATAAAAATTAGTCTAGGAAATTGTAATTGGGGTGCGTGTTTTAAAATATTATTTGGAATCTTTATGTTTTCAAGGATGATGAAACATATTAAAGGAGATATAATTCATTTCTCGATTATCACACACAGGCTTTCGAGGGTGAATCTCTGAATAAATGTAAATGAATTTATTTTTCCTATGTGAAGTCTGTTTTCTAAGCCCGAGCACAATAAATGAGGAGATTTATTCACCTACATTTCATCCTAAATAAAACAGAGCATAAATGTAAATTTTAGCTTGGCCTATATCTATTACTGTAAGAGATTTGAATCTGTGGTGTTATGCAATGTAGGACAGAAAAATAGGAAGTATTGAAGCTTGAAGGTTTATGAACTAAAGTTGAAAATAGCTATTTTATCCGTGAACTTTTAAGTAGTTATAAAAGACATCAGTGGAATATGGAAAGATTGACATTCCAACCAGGATGGAACCATAATTTTAATTTGGGGATGGCAAATAGATTAACATAATACATAAGGAAAAATATAATTAAGGGGTGGAATGAAATAAGTAAAATTATTTTCCAAAAGATTGAGGAACCGATTATTAAATGACCTCTTGATTACATCAATGGGCCATACAAAATGAAGACAAGCGCTTTAGATTTTAAGCGTGTGTGTGAAAAGTTTATAATAGAAAAGCGGTCACGTTGAACGGCGTTTAATGCCGTATACATCTTGGTGATTGATATTACTCTTGATAGATGGATAAATATGAAACAGAAACCGAGTTCTCGGGAAGGTGTTAGCAGGGTGTTAGTGAAGTGTTGTGGAGGAACTAGCGTGGGGTGAAACGCAAGGCAGGATGATATGAGGAAGTAATTCTGCGAACTTTTCGCGTGGGGGTAAGTTATTAAGTAGTTGTTTTGTTTTGCGTATTATATAGGCTTGGGTGTTACACATGAGAGTCTTTCGTGGTTGTTGAGTTAGGAATTTCGGCGAAATTTTATTAGATGTAGTGAAGCTGTAATAGCAAGATTCGTATGTGCATTATTGTATTATTTGGGGTAAGTTAAGTTTATATTCTAGAGGTTATTATTTATTAAATCGAGAAGATAAATTAAGCAGAAAGCCAAAAGCCAGGACTTAAACATTTTCATAAATCTCTTTACCCCAAACTCTAGCATCACTGCTATCATCATTATCAAATCACAGACTCACTCGCTCCTCCATTAAGGCCAGACCCCCACTCCCTGCTTCCACTATCTTGGTTTTTTCGTTTCTTGGTGGAATCTTGTTCTTGATTCGGCTCCAGTATCTTGTTCATCGTCTCTTTGATTATCAGTATATAATTTTTATCTTCCGTCTTCGGCATTTTGAGTTATAGTTATTCGTTTTTATAAGTTTAGTTTTAGTGACTTTTGTGATTTGACTTTTGAGACTTTAAAATGGTAGAGATGTATCGCTTAGGCTTGAATATTAGGTTAGAAGTGATTAGAATGTCGATTTTGTGGTTGAAATTTGTGGAATAAGTTAGTTGTTTTTTGGGTTGAGCTTTTTTCCCAAATCAAATCTTAGTTCTTGAGTATGTTAATGGACTTTGTTAGAGATATTTTGGAGTTTGAGTTGTGGTTTTTGTGTGGTTGGTGGAGATTATGTTAAGATTAGTTGGGTAAAGTGAGTAGTATTTTGGATATTTGAAATTTAGGTGATTAATGATGAATATATTGGTTTAGAATAAGTCGATTTTTGGTTAAATAGAAGTTGTTTAAAGTGTTAGCGTTTGGAGGGAGTGATGGCCGATTGGGTTGAAATATGAGTAACAATTTTGTATCGTTTATTAGCCGGTTTGCAACTTCATTAGTAATCTTTTCAGCAGTTATAATTGGTAAGCCCCAAAGCGGTCGTTAAGTTGGATAGATAAGCTAAATAGAATTGTTAATATGGTAGTAAGTAGTAATTTTTATCTCGGTGTTTTGATTAGGCGGCGTGCTAAGAGTCACGATGGACTAATAGGCGGTAGTTCGTTCTTTGGCCAAAGGTGGTATTTCTCGTATTTGATACTACTTGATTGCGGATATGGCAATAATGACTTTGTGTTAAATTGTATGTTGAATATGAATTGTGGAGTTGAGTTAGGTTGTCAATGCAATGGTCGTAAAGGTAAATGCAGGTGTTTTTGAGGTGATGTTGAGTCGTATTAGGAAGAGTTTTATATGAGTTGATGATGTATGTTGAGTTGTATTATAGGTATTTGTCCATACCATAGTGTTTTAGATGGTGATAAAACATGTGGGACTGTTTCCTCCCCACGAGGTTGAGGTTGATTATATGCGCGTTAGTTGAAATCGGTTATATTGAGTTGATTGAGTTGTTGAGTTCTTGAGTTGGTGAGTTGTTGAGTTGATAAAGGTATTTGGAGTTGGTGAGTTCTTTGGTTGATTAGTTGTTGAGTTGTGATGTAAGTGCTTATAGGTTGATAGAGTAAAGTCAGTGATTGTTGAGTATTATTCTGATCTTTTCTTGCAGAAATATGCGTATGTTGTGTTGATTGCCGTCGTCTTGGAATGTTTATAGTAGTAGCGTTATGAACATATGCTTAAATTAATAAACGTGTATTAAGATCTTGGATTGAATAAATATCTTTCTTGCCCAAGCTGACCTTATGCGATATCATTGCTTTTGTTACTATGCATGATTGGAGGGTTAATTTAGATTTCTTGAGATATATATTCACTAAGGCCGCGACACACCCCCATTCTCACATGGGCGTGATTTGTTCTGCTAAGGTTGGCAATTGGTGTTGTTAAAGATCTTCGGACTTGCTGGGTGATCTTTAGAGCTGGGTGGTAGTTAATCATAGCGATCTCGTTATTTTTGTTTGGATTGTAGTTCGGTTGTCTATATTGTTTTATTATTTTGGGGATTTTTGGTACATCGCACGTTGATATTTTATGCGGAGGAGATATATTTGTATATTGGTTGATATTACGTAGTTAGAATACGCGATGGATTCTTTTCTTAAAATTATTTTTTGTCCAGTTGTATATTATTTTATTGAATTGTTTGAGGCAGTGTCTTTTAAATTTGAGTCATCGAAACGATTGGTGATTACAGTGTCAGGGATTTAGACGGTCGCCTCGAGAACTTAAGACACAGGGCGGGTCGTTCTGATGTTATAGTATATGTCTTTCCGATGGCACGTTTAGTATATGTATACTTTATAAAATCTAAATCATATCATATGTTTAAATTATTGTATAGAACACACACATTTGATACATATATATTTTATAAAATCTTTATATCTATTAAGAAATGTCTTTAAATGTATTTAGAATACACATATATACTCAGTTACACCCATTTGATGCGTATATCTTTAAAAATATATTTCTTAGTTTGAATACTACATTTATAGAGTACATGTGTACTCTAGGAACATCCATTTGAGTACAAATATAATAATGAATTATAAGTTCGATTGCAAATATATTTTGATATTGAGAAAGTGTATATTTGAACTCATATTATTATCTAAGCCGGTAGAACCAAAAGGTTTTGAATATTATTTTATGTCTGAGATCGAGATTGAATTTATGATAGTTTAACTTGTTTTCTAATCGGGTTTGAGGAATTTGGTTATAGTTCTTGGGTAGGTTAAATCATATTTTGAGTTGTGTTTTGCAGGTTGTTGGGGTGATTTGCTTGAGATTTGATGTTAGGTTGGTAGAGGAGGCATCTATGATTTAGAAAGCTGACGATGTGGTGGAGGCGGGTTGAGTGTTACATCTCGTGTTTGTGGTGCTCTTCTTTGTATTTATGGACAATTTGGATTGATTTGGGAATTTCTTATCAGTTTTGGTTGCTTTTCTGGACAATTTTTGGGTGAGGTTTGATTATCAAATTCTGTCCCTTTTGGTGATTCGAAGGAGCCAAATTAGAAGCTTAGTTTGCGCGCTCCTTCTACAGCTAAATTCTAAATTAAATTTGCCTGTTGTCGGGTGTTGCTCACGGGATGACAGATTGAAAATAATAATCTTGATTTCACAGTGTTTGTTGCATTTTGTTGATGATGATTTGTAGAGTTGGCTTTTTTATTTGAGGACAGCCAGTCTTTTGCACTGTTTCTAGTGTTTGTATGTGTGTGCCTTAATTTGTTTGTGTTGCAAAATAAACATGATTGAAGATTTATCAATGTGGTGAAACAATTTACTACAAAATTAACTTTTAGTTATTAAATGTGTCTTCATGGTTTCTTTGCATGTCACATTAGTAGTTATCTTTGTTTTCAATTTAATCATCAAAGCGAGGTATGTAGAGGTCAAGGTGAGAATAATACTCGATGAAGAATAAAATCATTTAAAACATGAAACTGATTTTAAATATGACAAGTTCCAACAACATGAATGTAATTATTGGTCTCAATTCAAAATAAATGTCATAAGCCTGTGTCGTTGATAAATCCTTTCAATTTGCTCAATCTTCTTTATATCCAATAAAGGTCAAATTGGAATAAATTATATCTAAGCGATGTTTAATTTCTTGGTTAATTGTAGTTATTAGTTTCATTTAAATATATAAATATAAAATAATAATCTTGGTTATTTAATGAATTCTTCACATAAATAAATCATGACATAATGGTAAAATGATATTCAACTATTTGATGAGGATACAACATTTTTTACTTTCAGCATATAAGCAATAAAACATATAATCATAAACAAATGTTCTTTACAAGACACTCAATCCTTTTATTCTATTCACTTGATTATATGAACACATATTTCCTATATTATTAAAAAACTAAAATTAATACTAAACTCTACAATTCAAATTTATGCATCAACAATTAGCATAATATATATATATATATACACGAAATTTTTTTTGTTTGAAGATTGAACAATAATACGCCCCTTCTTAGAATCCCGACCAGACTGATCAAGTAAAAAAGTAGTTAGCCAAATAGTTCTACAATCCAGTGAATATGCTAGTGGGAAAAGAGACATATTGGCAATAATATATATATTTAAGTTTAGATTATAGAACTTATTTCATGAAGGTACCCAAATGTGTTTTGAAGATTGTCGATTCAGTTAAGCCAAATACAGGTAATAGTGAATCAGCAACAAGTGAAAATCATTTGATACATACCGTACTTAACAACTTATCTGAAAAATAATAGAATTAATTAGAAGAATTCAATAAAATATCAAATTCAAAATTGGACAATTAGCAAATAAATCACGATATAGTGAGGATTGACGAGAGAAGGCGTTGTGGAAAATTGACAAAAATAGGAGGAATTTGATGATAGATTTGAGGAAGCGTGAGAAGAGATGTAATGGTGTGAATTTTCGGAGAGAAAAGATCTGCGTTGATGGCGATCTGAGTTCATTGTGGTGTATTGGTGATAGTGGTGGTCATGGAAGGAGATGAGGTTGATTATTGAATTGTGGCGGTTAGCATTTGAGCAGAAGATGTGATTTTTATTATGAAATTTAGTATGAATTGGATATGTGTTGAATATTAGATCTTTTCATTTTAGATAGATTGAATTGCAGATATTTGGCTTGTTGCATGAGTGGTATGGATTGGTGGTTGCAGCAATAAAATTATCTTACTAAATAGTTAGATCAAACTCAACAGACAAAGTAAACAAAAGCAAGAACAAAGAGAAAAAAGAAGAAAAAGTTGTAGTCCTCCTCTTAGGGTTTGTATAACATTGAGCTCTTTATATTTTTTTGTTGGAAAAAGTTTATTATCTCCGGATCCAGACATGCAGTAAGGGTTGTACGCGAAGGACAATAAGAAGAAGAAGGATGAAAATAAAGATGAAGATCTCGTAAGTTCTGTTGTTAATCCTTCATTTGTCCCAAAAAGCATTAATCACTTTTCAATTTATGGATAACTTACGTCGAACAGTATTACTTGTGTATACCCAGTCGTTAGACATAATTTTCCCAGGGCAGCGAGCTGGAGGGGCAGTGCTTGTTTGTTCCCCTTTCTTTGTGTATATTTTATCTAATTTTATTACAAATTCAATTCAATTTCTTATTCCAAATAAGATCAATTTTGTTAAAAATTGGGAAATGAGATATAGTATTTTTTGGCATAATTTTCATAGGTAAAATGATATAGCGTAACTTCAAATTAAAAGTTGTGTGGGTTAAATTTCAGACAAAAGACATTAATTTTGATGGATCATTCATTTTTAAGTTTGAACTCAATATTTATATAACATATACTCACTGCATTCCTAAATGATTGTCCAATTTTGAATTTTTATTGTTGACTTATTAAATTTTGAACAATATTGTGTCAAATAAGATATTGAAAGATTTCGTTGAAAATGTTTGTTTGGAAATTTCCAATTATCTTCTCTACAGTTCTTTCAGGTGGTATATAAAATGAAGAAAACTGATATTTACAAAAATGACACTCTAAATGTGAATACTTGTGATTGAGATTTCGATGGTCGAGATTAAAACACGAGAGAATTGGAGGAATACAAACTTGAGAGTATCTTATTCTGAGAAAAATATATCATATATGATTATTTCAATATACTTTACTATTGACATGATATTTTTGATTCAAATTAAACTTGTGTCTATCTATTAAGTCCACAAAATTTGTTAATGTTGACATTGGAAGACAAACTCGATTGCGAATTAATAATTGATTATTTAAGTGTGATTTTATCAAAACATTAATACAATTAGATACTAATATGTTGAAATGTTGAACATTAATCAATAATGATCTAAATAATATTATTTTAGAGTTGATTCTGATTAATTTGAATTGTTAAATTAAACCTCCCAGTTAAATTGGAATGGTGGTAGTATTCGGTGGAAAACCTAACAAAAGTACCATTAACACGATAATTTTGATTCAAATCAATGTTATGTGTGTCAATTAAGGCTACCATTTCCTTATTCTAATTTTGACAATTGAAAACTATGCCACATTACTGTATATAATTGGTTACGATGAATCTTTTTGGTACTTTTCATTGGGTGTAGTCAGAGGAGGATCTCGCCTTGAAGCAACAGCTAGAGTTGTATGTCGAGAGGGTTCAGGATCCCGATCCTGGCTTGCAAAAGGTGGCTCTTGAGAGCATGAGGTACTTAACCTGTTAAATAAGTTATTTTTTGGTATGTCAGCTTTATGCATTTTAATTGATTTGGTTATAGGATTGTGCATATGGAATATTTTGGCAATAGGATTCTTGTCATGTGGTCCCGAAGTCGTCCTGGATGATAATTGTTTGTAAAGGAGGTCATACCTTGAGCAACTTAAGAAACAATTTTTGGGATTTTTTTCTGTGATTATTTAGAAGTATTATTATGCGTGACTGCATCTGAAGGCTCATATTGACTCAAGTGTATGCCTGTAAAACTTTACACTCAATATTATACCCTGTTGAAGGTTAGCTCCTAGGTGTTTAATGTCCTGTTAGAAGAGGACGAACTAAGCATTCTTTCTCAACATTTGTTACCTGCTGATATTCATATATATACATCAGTTTTGAGTTTAAATATTCGACAAATCATTATGTGCATGAAACGTACGTTTAGCTGCCCATGTTGCAATTTGGTGGTTGATGCCTTTGGCAATTAGTTATTCATCGATTCAGTATCACTGTTTGTTTTTTGCTGTTGTATTAATCATTTAAAATATTAATATATGCGTAGCCTGCACTGTTTCATATTAGGGGAAGTTCCCATACAATTAAGTAATAGGATTAGTGGATAACTACTGGGGAGGACATGGTATGTGAAGCTATCTGTTATGAGTATGCTTAAACTGAGCCTGCCGTAACTCAATCACAGTAGTTAACTCGGACTACTTGGAAATATGCTCTATCTACTAAATAGTAATCTATTGATAATTGGGAAAAGACCTGTTAGCTCTGACTATCTTATTTTTTCCAATTATTATTAAACTGAGTTTTCTTTGGCAGGCTAGAAATAAGAACTTCAACAAGCTCAATGACATCTGTTCCGAAGCCACTGAAATTTTTGCGTCCTCATTATGGAACATTAAAGAATTACTACGAGAAGATGACAGACTTTGATTTAAAGGTGCCAAAGCTTGAATAAGGAGTCTTTAGAGTGTCGGGACTGAAAATTTTATTTCACTAATGAACCAAACCGAACTTAAGCAGATTATTCATTTTCTTGCTAACAATCAATACAAACTGATCTCATGCTTGCAGAGATTACTAGCTGATATACTGTCTGTTTTGGCCTTAACAATGTCTGCTGAGGGAGAAAGGGTATGTAACTGGAATTTTGATTTTTATTTATGCTGGTCAGTTACCACAATTTTTTGTGGTGATTGTTTTAACTACCATGGTTTTTTGCTATTTAATCTGTTTTTGTACAGATTTGAGGTTCCATATTATAAATAAGAAACTGAATATTATGTTATGTAATTTTTCATGACTTTTCCCTTGATTACTGCAGGAAAGTCTAAAGTACAGATTGCTAGGTTCAGAAGGTGATATCGGTTCATGGGGTCATGAATATGTCAGGTGAGTCCGATCCCTTCAGTAGCTGTGAGTGCTTGATGTTGTTTACGTAGTATTTTAACATATAATAATTAATTACAAGTTATTGTTAGGCTACATATATGTATGCTCAGGAATGTGCTTCATAACCCCCAACCCCCCCTTCTTCCTTCAGAGAAGCTATCTACATCTATAAATTTAAAAGATGCCCATCTAACTATCAACTTCATAAAAAATTGATTATGTCTATATACTAAATAGTACTCCATGGTATCATAGTTTTTTAGTAAAATTTAGGTATAAAGAAGATTAAATGAGATCAGATGATAGACATTATTAAGTGTATGATTCTTAAGCAATTGACCAAGGTTGCATATATTGACACACTATATTGTGATCAGAACTTGGTTTTATGTTTTGTATGATTGGTAGAACTTCAGAAATTGATTTTATGTTAGTAATAGCATTGTGAATATCTCTATTCTTTATACTATCAGGAACTTGGCTGGGGAAATTTCTCAAGAATATGCTAAATGCCAGGTTAGAGCTTTTGATTGTACTACATCATCTTGGAGATGAATATGAATTCGTTTTATAAGACCCCATAGTGCATGCCTGAGTTTCATATGATCCAACACGTCTTATTTATTTATTTATTATTGTTTGATATGTATTGGCAATGATCAGATCAAATTTCAAATGTTGCATTCTGTGGATTAGTGCATTTTTTAGCTGACATATGTTTTAAAGGGTCATAGATGCCCCTATTGATCTGTTTTGTATAGAAATCTTTAATGTCATCTCTAACTACTTTTGATATAATATACATCGTCTGCAAGTGCTCCAATAGACCATGCTTAACATTGTTGCTACTATAAAATTCCAGAGTGAAGAGGCTACAATAGAGGATTTAATGGGGCTTGTACAACAGATTGTTGCATTTCATATGAAGGTATTTAATTTGATTCCATTATCATAATTTCATTGTACTCACAGTACAACTGATATTTATTTGGAAATCTCAGGTTAACGATGTGTAAGAATAATTCATGATACCTTACACTCCTACACATTATTTATGCCACATCCTTTTTCTTTTGCAGCATAATGCTGAACCTGAAGCTGTAGATCTTTTGATGGAGGTACTGTTTTCTGGATATTAAGATCCTCATGATTTGCTTGGTTTTAAGTTAATTGTATATGAATGACCCCTTTTATTGTGTACAGGTTGAAGATCTAGATCTTTTAGTGGAACATGTGGACAAGACAAATTACACAAGGACTTGCCGTTACCTTACACACTCTGCTAAGTAAGAGGGTGATAGTAACCGATGATGTTTTTTTTAGCATACTTTATATAGCTCCTTTCTCTTTTGCGACATTGCTCTCACTGTCATTTGACATGAAAGCTTTAGCCAATGTTATCAATTCTGTATTCAGTGAGTATTGTTAACATATGAGTTAATTAGCTGTTGGCTCATGCTTGTTCATAGATAATGTGTTGTTCTTATGTCATTTGAACTGGTACATCACCAGATTTTCTCTTTACACAATGATCCATTTCTAAAAACCTTTTGTTCTGCTCCTATCATGTGCGTCTGTTTTCTCAATGTTCATATTTGATCTTTCATCCACTTGTTCTGTCATATTTGATGTTTCATCCACTTGTTCCATTCTTTGTTTTTTCTTTCTATACTATCCTCATGAGCTTGGAATTTTCTTACAGATATCTTCCTGGACCTGATGACACATTAGTCTTGGATATTGCATATATGATTTACCTGAAATTCGAGGAATATCCAAGTGCTCTTCAGATTGCATTATACCTTGACAACATGCAGGTTTGCATTCTCTGAACTACATAGTCTTGAATTTTGATCATATAAAGGCAATTTTGTTATATTTCATATTAAAACTGAAGATCTTTTATTTTCAATAGAGATTGGTCTGACTTCTTTTTATGTTTGCCAACAGTATGTAAAGCAGGTATTTACTTCTTGCGGTGATCTCCAGAGGAAGCAGCAGTTCTGTTTCATCCTTGCTCGACAGGTAAGTCTTGGATTTGATACCTCCGCAAAATGTATCAATTTGTGAGTGCATTGCGTAATTATTTATCAAGTTAATTTGATGATTCAGCATGTAAAAAATTTCGCTACTCTCTTCGTACAAGGTGATGTGTTAGCTAACATTGAAGTCATTGCTGCATAATAATATAATTAAATAAGTAAAACAAATCATATATTACATAAAGGGTTGTTTCATATTTGAGCAGAACTTAGTGATAACACTAAGTGTCGAAAAGGATAAAGGTTAAAAGTTTATTGATGTTAGATTTTGGTACTAGTGGTGGGTTCCTTTCTAATTGGGAAGGGAGATTAAACAGCAAATTGTACAGTAAACCTAACAAGTTTTGTTATTAATCTATCATTAATTCAGGACGTTCAGTTCTACAGGCCGAAGTCAGAATATGCTAAGTTGGGAAGACCAGTAACATTATTTCTGAAAATACATGCATCAATTCGTAGAATCTTCTCAAAACAATGGATGTGGCTAATATCTTCATTTTTTGAATTTGTGTCCCTTGTGATCTGCCACTCAGATTGTAGCACAGCCCCCAACCCACAATTACCCAACAAAATAGATCGTGTCATTTTGGTCACTGATATCTCTTCATTGCCTTTTGTTATAATATTTCAAGTTAAACCTAATATGATAAATAACATCAACACTCTGTTTTTAGTAGCACTATTTTTCATTTGAATGGCTTCTATTTATGCTTTTCATGGCAGGGTATTACCTTTGAACTTGATGAAGAGATGTGTGCAGATGATCAAGAAAGAGAGGGATTGCAGGAAATTGTCAATAACACTAAACTAAGTGAAGGTTATCTTACACTTGCCCGTGATATTGAGGTCATGGAAGCTAAGACTCCTGAGGATATTTACAAGGTTTGCATATCCCCTGACCTATTATATCTGACTATGCTTGAAGTTCTTAGTTCCTGTTAAGCTGGATTCTGCTAGCCTTATCTGCCGAAGAGTCCAAGGTTGATTATTTGATATCTTGAAACCATCATTTACGAACATTCTCATGTATATCTGTTAGGCACATCTCCTTGATGGAAGGGCCAGCTCAGGCGCAAGTGTCGATTCAGCCAGACAGAATTTGGCGGCAACATTTGTCAATGCATTCGTAAATGCTGGATTTGGTCAGGTAATTCTTCATGTGGTTAGAATTTTTTCCTGGCACGCTTATAGATTTTAATTTTGTGCGTGTTTATCTAATCTGCAGGATAAGTTGATGACAGTTGCATCAGAATCTTCAAGTGGTGGAAGCCAACCAAATTGGCTTTTCAAGAATAAGGAACATGGAAAGATCAGTGCCGCAGCTAGCTTGGTTAGTGTATATTATTTTTTACTATACATTATCCCTGAATCCTTTATTGTTCATACTCTTTGTAAAGTATTTATTGTGCTCAACATTTTAGGGCATGATCCTGCTTTGGGATGTTGATTCTGGACTTGCTCAAATTGACAAATATTTTCATAGCACCGACGTTCCTACCATCTCTGGAGCTTTGTTAGGTGTTGGAATTGTGAATTGTGGTATAAAGAATGACTGTGATCCGGTATGTTTTTCTTGCAGTTGTATTACCAGTCATTTTATCATAGTTGATGTGCTTAAGACAAAGTAATTTTGCTTCCAGGCTTTGGCTCTTCTCGCGGAATACATTGACAGAGAAGATCCTTGTATTAGAATCGGTGCTATTATGGGCCTTGGATTGGCATATGCAGGTTCTCAGAATGAGCAGGTTCCATATTATTATTATTATCATTATTATTATTATCTGTTGCGATTTCTTTTTCTAACATTGACATGCATATTTTCGCCTCAGTTGTCACTTGTCAGAGTGACAACCCTTGTACATTGTCGGCAAGTTCTAATCTTGTGTCAAACTTTCAATCTGCTTTGACTTGTTTAATATATCTTCTTATAACATCGTTCAATTTTTGTTCCCGTACCAGATTAAAACTAAATTGACTCCCATAGTTGGAGATGCAAAAGCATCTCTTGATGTGATTGCATTTGCTGCAATCTCGCTCGGGCTTGTATATGTTGGCTCCTGCAATGAAGAGATTGCTCAGGCAATTATATTTGCATTGATGGAACGAAGTGAGTCTGAATCCGGAGAGCCACTCACGCGACTCATGACCCTAGGTCTTGGTCTCCTGTACCTTGGCAAGCAGGTAATAATGTTTACTAGAGTTGATTGTTCCAGTGGTGATGATCAATTAGGGGATATTTTTCCATTCATTTATCAGTCATGCATGTAATATTTTTCTTAAAAAATATTGATTAACAAAAGCAGCAGTATTGATAAGTCGATTTAATTTTTTTTATAGGAAAGTGTGGATGCCACAGCTGAGGTCTCAAAAACTTTCAATGAAAAAATCAGGAAACACTGTGACATGACTCTCCTCTCTTGTGCTTATGCTGGAACTGGGAATGTACTCAAGGTTTTTAACCATTATCACATCAACAATGAGGCTTTTTATAACCATAAAATTATGTTTTTCTATCAAAAGATTCCTAGCTAACGATGTATTGATCTATTTTTTTACACAGGTCCAACACTTCCTTGGCCAATGTGCACAGCATCTTGAGAAAGGTGAAACCTACCAAGGACCTGCTGTACTTGGTCTTGCGATGGTAGCAATGGCTGAAGAATTAGGTCTTGATATGGCCATTCGTTCGTTAGAACACTTACTGCAGTACGGAGAGCAAAATATAAGAAGGGTTGTGCCGTTAGCTTTGGCTCTACTTTGCATATCAAACCCAAAGGTAGGTATTGTTATTGCGATCTTTTTGTCTAAGAATCGTAGTTTTGACATGTAATTTTCTGTGGCTCACTTTTTCTTATTCATTTAGATCAATGTCATGGACACATTAAGCAGGCTTAGCCATGATGCCGATACAGAAGTTGCCATGGTAGTTCTATTTATTTTGCCTGATTAAAAGTTGGCAACCTTCTTTCTCATCGACAGGAACTCACATCTGCTTGGATTTTTTGCAGGCTGCTATCGTTGCCTTGGGGTTGATAGGTGCAGGAACTAACAATGCCAGAATAGCTGGCATGCTCCGTAACTTGTCAAGTTATTACTACAAAGAAGCCAGCCTTCTCTTCTGTGTAATGCTCTGCTGTCCTCGCTTGTGTATACTTTTTTGACTTTCTATTTGATATCCAATGAATTCTGCTTATCATGTGCAAATTATGTGGTTTTAGGTTCGCATAGCCCAAGGACTTGTCCATATGGGGAAGGGACTACTGACACTATCCCCCTATCACTCTGAACGATTCCTGTTATCTCCGTAAGTGAAACAAGAGCCAATTAAGAGTGTTTGGGTGAGCTTTTTTTTGGAGCTTCTTCCGCAATGGTAAAAAAAGCTCACCCGGACTGGCAATCTCAATTTGTACATATATCATTCTATATTGATCAAGAAACTGAGCATTTGTTTTGCTAGCTTAGTCAGTGCATCTTTCCTTTTTCCAGTTTTGTTCAACTTGGTTTTGTTCAATATGTGCTACTTGAGTTGTGGTAAGATGCAACCAAAGTTGAATAAATTTTTATATTTGTCAAAAGAGCATCTTTATGTTTGCAAGAGACTAGACGTCTCTGTCTATAATTGAATGCTGATTAAAAAGCATGTTTGATCCTAGATTTTCATCTTTTTTCAGATGTATTAAAAAGCAATAAACCAACTTGGTACTGCATGTTGACGATGACTTGATTTTTTCAACCAAACCCTTTAGTTAGATGCCCATAATAAGTTATTAATATAGCACCTCTTTGAAGTTTGAAATCATCGACTGGGATCCGTTACAGTTAACTTTCCTGTCTATTATCCTTTTCTTACCATTCTATTTCTTGGTACTTACAGAACGGCTCTGGCTGGGATTGTTACTCTGCTTCATGCATGCCTCGATATGAAGTCAATCGTATTGGGGAAATACCATTATGTCTTGTACTTCTTAGTCCTGGCAATGCAGGTATATTGTATCACCCAAATATTCTATTACTTCAATAGTTAGGGTACAAATTTTTTTTTTGCAGCAAGCACAATCGTGGACTCGGTCTTGATCTATTAATTTGTTTCAATTTCAGCCGAGGATGCTGTTGACTGTGGATGAAAATCTTAAACCTTTATCAGTACCTGTTCGAGTTGGTCAAGCTGTTGATGTTGTTGGTCAAGCCGGTCGGCCAAAGACCATTACTGGCTTCCAGACTCACTCTACCCCTGTGCTGCTTGCAGCTGGTGATAGAGCTGAACTCGCAACAGAAAAGTAAGAAATAATACTCTGAATACTTTGGAATACTTGCAACCAACATAAAAAAGGGACTGAAGGAGGGGTGGGGGATGGTTGTGGATGTTTCCCTGAGGTTATGTTAAGAATTCATAGGGTTCATATTAAAACCAGTTGGTTAGATAAAGCTTAGGACCTTATCGGTCCACCCAGAAGTTCTTAGTCAACCAATGTGGGGTTGGATTCTCAATATCCTCCCGTATGTGTAATCCGGTCATATACGGGGGTTTCACGTGGTGTCTCGCTCATAAACTACTCCTTTCCCTTCTCATTCCTCGTTAGATGGTTAACATAGTCTATAAGTTTTTCTTATATTGACATGAACTGCCTGTGCAGATACATTCCACTATCACCGATACTTGAAGGCTTCATCATCTTGAAAGAGAATCCAGATTATAGAGAAGATAACTAGCTCTGATGAGAAGGGGATTAAGCCGGACAAATTGATTGCAATCTATCATGAACGCTTACCTCAGACTGGGCCAGTTGTACGATGTTTAACCTGGGGAAGAGCTGTCGGAAGTTCGTAGGAGACTGATTTTTATTCTCTTTCAAACTAAAAGAAAATCAATCTTGATGTGGCTTTCATTTTGTTGGGGAAGTATTATTATGTACTCTATGTTCAACCAATTTACTTTTGAAGGACAATGTAAATCGTAGCAAATGATTTGCGTTGAGATTCATCACTGCTTTAGTTTTCATTCTTTATATGATTATGTATTATGCAATATATGATGTTTGCCTAGTGATCACATGATGTTATACCTAATAATATTCCAAATTAGAGTCATCATATTGACAATGATTGAATTCTTGAAATGAAAAAAAATGATAGAAGTACATGTTCACTTTAGAAGTAATAGAACGTTAAATAATAAAGCTCTTTAAGAAACACAAAAAATTCTCCAATCAAAAACTACATCTTTCGTGATAATAATTATCATTTAAGTGGTTTTTCTTTCCCTTTCAACGCTTTTATTTTTTTTATTTCCAATAATCTAAAGTGTGTTAATCTAACACTTTACACAAAAGATAAATAGAAGTTTTTTTTTAGTCTATGCATTAATATTCGTTATTCTAGATCTTTCTCCAATCGATTGTTACTTACGATGCAACTATTCTCAAAGATGGATATATATACTTCAAGATGAAGACAGATATCATCGTGACATTTGGAGCGCCAAAGTGCTAGTTGTATTGTTTAGTAGGAATATTGTGCTTAATCAGACATAATTTTCTTTCACAGATATCGAGCATGCTGATTCTATCAAATTTTCATCTGATTAATCATCTTTTGGGGGAAGTAATTATGTTTGATTGATGTAAAAGTATCCCCTTATTCAATTCTATTTGTAGTAATTCTACGCTTTTACGAACGAATATACATCATCAAGCTTCAATTAAAAAAAATAGATAAAGTTGAAGCTTGTGACTTTTTTTTTAATTTTAAACCTCACAATTCAACGAGGGTTACACGTTTATACAGACATTTTGAGAGTACATAATAGCTTTTGAGAAACAAAGAGTTGCAAATCTTAACCGCCAATACGTAAATAGAAATTCAAATCGAACAAAATAAACGTGAAACTGGGATCTAAAGTTCTGCTTCCACAACTATTTCTTAAAGGATTAGTAATGTCCCTTCTATCGGGCTAATCTTAACCGGGCCGATCGAATCGGCCGGCCCGGTAACATGTTCGACGGAAGTTCAAGGCCCTTTAACGAATCGGGCGTGGCCGCCCGCGGCGGGTTATCGTCCCTATTCGGTTCGGTAATTCCACTTTTGAAGTACTGGCGGGTCAAACGCGGGTGGGCCTCCCGCTTAATACCAAACGGCACTTAATGCTTGTCCCTATAATAATACACGCTCGACCATTTTCCTCGATTTAAACGTGGTACCGTTAGTTTTAAACGGCATTATCGCTTGTTAAACCAATCCGCCAGCCAGAACGTCATAATGTAATAATGGTTATTTGTATGAATAAACGTGGCACCGCTCGATCAACGGTAAAACACGCTTATTACCAACGCCACATAACGCTATTTCGTCGCTAAACGTAACGCGAATTAAACGGTACCACGTTTAGTACCAACGGCAAATATGCTAACGGGTTATTTTCAGATTAAACGTGGTACTGCGACTGAAACGCTACCACGCATGCTCAGAAAGTCAAAAAACACTATGGAGAGGTCTATAAAAGGGGACAATACCTTCCTTCATTTCTCACAATTCACAATCATTTGTAAGCAAACTCAAAGCAATAACAAGCAATCTCAAAATTTTATATTGAAGAATTATATTGAAGTCTAAGGATTCTATCTCAAGGCGTGGGCTTGTTCATTGCAATCTACAATCTACAATTCTACATTGATCCATCTCCGGTTCGGTATTATTTACCAACTTTTTATAAATTGTGATATTTGTTCTTCTAAATTAATGGCATCAAAACGTAATCTTGGTAAAAATGTTCAAAGTGCTAGTGCTAGTATGTCTATGTCTAATGATTATGTTAATTTAGAGGATGATAATCGTATGACTAACTACAATTAATATTAACCTGAATCTAGCGCCATGTATACTACTAATGAAAGGAAAAAACTTCATGGATTTGGAACATGCCTGCCATTTTTTTCGATTAAACGTGGTACCGTTACACAAGCAACGGGTACCACGCTGTTTCGAAAAAAATGGCGTAAAGTACATGGGATTAAAACGTGGTACCGTGTATTTATAATCTGCATTTCAATGCTTAAGCGCTGAAATTGAAATAATAGGTTCAAAAACATTCAATTGAAACACATTTACTCAAACCCAAAAAAAATTCTCTCAAACTCAATCTTCAATTCCTCTATAAATCATCTTTCAATTAGTTAATTACATTATATTAGTATCAATTTGCTAAAATGGCACCAAAAAGAGCTTCCATAAACAAGAAAATTGTTGAATTGCAAACAAGAAATAGGAGGAGAGTCCAACATGAGTCACCACCACAATCACCACCACATTCACCACCACAAGAGGAAGAAGATGTAGGGGGTGCAATGGGCTTCGAGGAAGTTCAAGGTGAGGCATCATGATGATTTAGACGGGGATGTACCTTATGAAGGGACAACTGCCGGTCACGGGTAATCTTTATTCCATTTTAGATAATGCCAACTTAGCACATTTACTACTTTTACTAGTAATTGGTATCCCGCCATTGTGTATATAAGTTTTATGAACTGCCTCATCATGCAGGAATAATGATAGCTTTGTGGAGTAAGCTTGGTTGTCGTTACAATATCGATGGAGTTACGGGTATTATAACGGAAACCGATTTAATAAAAACATTTGGTATGCTTAGTTGGGGTGCGGATGATTACCCGGAAAGGGGATGGTGCACTAACTGGCCGGTCACATTACAAGAGTGTGTACAAGAGCTTAACAACAATCGTAGCTAAGCAGTATTAACAAGTGGTATAAGAATAATTTGAATGGTATATTAAAAACTGTTTGAAAGTCGATCCAAGATTCTTTGCCATCTACTAGTCAAGCATCCGAACTAAGTTGTTTGCATTCGTTCGTTATGTGGTCTATATTGAATTTGCGATGGGTTAATATGCCACGTTTGATACTTAAACATATGTTTCATCAAAGGGCGAAGTCAACCCTTCAATATGGCATGATTATCTCCCATTTGTTAGTTAATATCAAAGGGGTTCCTATTGGAGAATGTAGATGGGTTGATTTTAAGGCGACTCTAAACGAAGACAATCATCGACAGCTTTTAAGTCTTTATGCGTAATTTTATCATGTCTAAATTTGGAGGTGTTTGAACATTTAGCGGATGTTCAAGATGAAAGGGAGGTTCAACAACCGCTACCCCCAAAGTGGGATGGGTACCTCCTACTTCATGGCCAACATCACGGTCGACCGAGCCCGGAGCCGCATGATTGCGGAGCAGAGCATATGAATGCGAGCAAGAGAGGTCGGCGGCAGTAGCACGAGCAACGCGATTCAATTTGAAAACATGTTTCCATTTATCAATGTGCTTTGAATATTGATTATATTCATGTTTAGTATTCGAATAATTTAGTTTTATGTTATGCAGTTACTTATTTTCTAATTTTGGATATTAATATGTTTGATTTCTCATTTGATTTCACTTTAGAATTGTTATTAATGTGGTATCATTTGTTTTAAATTGAACACTATTGTATTTTAAATGAACATCGCCGCATTTTTAGTATTAACGCCGTACTGCAAGAATTTTAAAAGGTACCACGTTAATACCAGTAATGTAAATAGAGTTATTGTTATTAACGCGGCATCGCTTATATAAAGTCGGGCACTAATGCTACTGTAACAGTGAATAACATGTTAGTTTACTTTATCGGTGAACGTGGCATCAAGTTAATATAAACTACCACGTTAATAACGTGACGGGAAGCCTCGAACCGGCTCTACGAATACCCACCGAATATTGGGTGGGCTCGAACTGGAACTGGCTGGGGCCCAATCCTCGGCCCCAGTCATTCCTAATTTATTAGTATGGGGCCGGGGCCAGGCCGAATCGGTGGGTTGGCCCGACGGCCCAATTGCCCGTTCGATAGCCATGTTCAGTCCCTTCCCTCTATATTTTGGGGGATTGTCCGCTGTTCCATAGTAATTTTTGTTCATCATCAATTTAATCTCTGGACCGTAGTAATATTGTATAATATATTTTCTTCTGGTTCCAATTCCCCAACCTGAATCAAAGGCTTTTTTTCCCACCTTCCACCTTGGACCGTAGTAATATTGTATAATATATTTTCGAATTTCAATAGTCATTTATTTTCAAATCTTTATTCATAAATTACTTTTATTTTTTATTTTGATAAATCATAAATGTAAAATGATACAATTTGATTTTGTTTTAATATTTTCATTAGAATTTTTCCCAAGACAAAATTGTTATTTGTTAGGACCGGTTTGTACATGGAACACTTCTGTATTAGTCTTTTTAATAACCTTGGTGAAATAGAAGTTGAAAGCTAGCTTTCCCTTATTTAAACTTGTTGACAATGAGGTAATAACATAAGTCTAACATGTTAAAACAACATGGGTCATTCGCACATGGAAAAGGTTGAAAAACCAATCCTTTGTATTATGTATCGAGTAAATTAATAGACCATCTATTTATAAAAAACTCAAAAAAATGTAAAAGACCAATGAATTCCATTAATTTACTTGAACGAGGAAATTTCGTAGAAAGGCAAGGATGACAAAACAAAATTCCATTACTTTATTTAAAATTACAATATCTTCCATGATCTTAGTTATTACCAATACAACTTCAAAATAACTTTTCACTAATACATATATTATTACATACTACTCAGATTTCAACTCTTACTAGTAATATAATAAACAATTAACAGATCAAGCTTTGAAAAGCTTAATCGATTAAACAAGCTTAGCAAAAAAATTCACACCACCACCAATCACACACACATATATACACACATATATGAACGCCATATGTTAATTGGTGGAAAACCATATACAAAAATCACCACAAAATCCCCTTCAATGTTGTACTTTATTGATGAGTGAGTGACACAGTCCACATCGATCGATAGATTAAGATATCGAAATAATAAGGTACTGGATCACTCCTTAATATTCTTGATCTGCAATTCTGCATAATCATGTTAAAAGATCATTGACCCACTCAAAATCAGGCCCAGAAGCCAACGCATTATCATTGTTCTTGTCATCGCCTTCCATGAAATTCCTAGTAGGATTATTATATAGATTGCCTGGAGTTGAAGGGGAGAGAACAAACTGTGGTTGATCTTCAACATTGAAATTCAAGTCAACCCATGATAAATTTCCATGGTTTGCACCACCACTAATTGGTGAAGCTATAGTAGCACCATCATTCACATTCATGGCCTCAAAATTGTTGATCAATTCACTCAATGTATCCTTATACCCAAACGGACTCAACCCACTACTGAACCTTGAAACAGGAGAGATCCTAGCAGGCGAATAAGGAGGCGAAGCAGGTGGAGAATACTGCCCCCCTACCCCTACAAGAGTAGAAGTTGGGGAAGCCAAAAAAGTGTGACAATACACACAACACTGCTTTTGATGAGGATGAGAAGTTGGATGTTTTTCAATACTATTTATTGAAGAATTATGAGTCCCTGTAGCCGAAAACTCGTTTTCTTGAAAATCAATTGGTGATAGGCGAAGCTGACGAGGAGTATGAGCAAAGAAACAAACCTTCCTCTTACATTTTTTCCCATCTTTGCATGCTTCAGTCCTATAACGAGAAGGATGTAGCCAACACTCAAAAACACCATGAGCAAACTCACAACTATCTCCTCTACTACAATTCCCCCTCCTGAATTCAGGGCAAACAGTACCAGTATAGTTATACCTTCTTGGGTCCCTTCGGCGCGCTTTTTCGCCCGGGTGAGCAAAAGGGCAATCAGTCCAGTCATGACTACGGCTCCTATTGCATTTCCTGACCTTAAATTCATACATCCTGAAGTGATCAGCTGAGTAAGGATCCTCATCATCATCGGCATTGATGTTGTTACAAGGCAAGAATTTCTGGAACATGGTACTTTCCTCCGACTTCGGTGAGTCGATCAGGAACTCATAGGGGTCAATTGGTGACCCAGACGAGGACGAGCCGCGGCGGCTGAGAAGCTTCCTTGGTGGAATGTCAACTTCCCTGAACTTCTTGTTGAGGTAGAGTTGGTGTGAAGGGTGATGTTTTTGGTTTTGGTGTTGGTGGTGGAATTGATTATCAGAGCATAAATTCTCCATAATGGACAATAATTATGGGATACTATGACTAAAAATGTACCAAAAGAGGGGTGAAAGTTGGTATGAAATGAAGGGTGAAGATATTGGACAATATATATGTGACAATATGACTAAAAATGTTCCAAATTCAGAGGGGGTGTTGAGGATAAAGATATGGGACAATATGACTAAAAATGTAGCAAAATTGGGGGGAGGGGGGCGGTATAGGATGAAGAGGATGAGACAGAGGGAGGAGAATTAAATAGGGGATGAAAAAATACTAAGAAGTGATGAGTATGATGTGTAGTGTATGGGCTGAGAAGTGCGTGGCTGCATGATATTAGAAATTGGCATGCAGAGAGGAGTATGTGGCAGCTCAATATTTCACTCTGCATGCAAGCAGATGAAATAATAATTTCAGAAGAAACAAAAGGTATCAGTTTGAGGTCCCTCAATTTGTTTCTTAGTATGTTTGTATATAGAAAACGCATAATTGGATCCATTGAATCAATCTTATAATAATTTTACATTTATTAGTTGTCATATTTGATATTGTTTTCAAATGAAAAAATGCATTAATGGTAGAACTAGTCTAACATATTGTAATACAAGGTGCTATATATTTCCATGGATTCTTAAATGCACATGAGAGATATCTATTTTTAAAACATCCATTTAGTTAGATGGATATAATAAACCCAAACGGATCATATTAATTTATCTTATCAAGCAATTGTTTTATACTATTTGATGTGTGCTTTAATATTTTATAAAATTAATGTCTAATAGATTTAAATGTCATTATTAATATTTAATACCTTTCAATGTTTTTATCTATCCATTAAACGGTAACAAAATTGTAAATAAAGTAAATAATTTTATTTCGATAGAAGATCAGATTTGAGGAGACATAGAAAGTGATACTCAACACATTTAGAGGTGCATTGGCCAAAAACGGCACAAACTTTCCTAAAAGACCTCCGGAATTAACAATTCAAGCTTTCTTGAAAACTAAAACTATTGGTGATGTAAGCACTAAATGTTTTTGGCTTTGTTTAGCAAACAGGAGGCTAAGTATATTCTATAAGTGTAAACAGAGCTTAAATTGGCATCCAATTAGAAGCTGCCAACAGTAGGAATTATATGAGGTAAATGCCAAATATCACATTGAAATACACATGAGCTGCCCAGGAATGAGATTGACAAGTGGATTCATGCATGGCTTCCAATTCATTTTCTATAGTTATTGGCTAATTGCCAGAGTAATTCGATTAAGAGAGTTCATTTTTTTTTATAATCACATTGCATTTATGTATAAACAAAAATAAACTACAATCTCATTAGTATGGATAAGCACATGATCATACCTAAGAACTATACTAAACAAACTCGCTATTTCTAGTTTAGTAAAGTGAAACATCCTTGTAAAGGAACAAAACTTATTAAAATGGTGGAAAAGTTTCGAGTTGTCCAAGAAGGTCAGGTTTGTTGTTGGTTTCCAAAATAATGCAAAGATTCTTTATAAGTGAGAAGTACAAAAACAACTCATTCAATTCAGCAAAGAACCTCGAGTTAGATAAATTGCGATAAACGCAAGGTCCATAACAAAGATGATGAGATAATGAACGGTATGGATTGACACCAAGAGACTAAAGCTAATGCTTCAATGGTATGCAAATTGTAGAAGCGTTATTGAGGCAATATAGGTGAATGCAAAAGGATGAGAGAAAAATGTGTTTGTTATGGCGTATCTAAATATGAGAATGATATGTGTGTATATGGTGTAAGTGTCGGAGAGTGTATTGATAGTATATAAAATTGGGGACATTGGCGTTTTTGGCCGAATGTGATTAGTAAAGAAAGTTGTATTTTGTGGAAGCGTGATTGATTTAATTTTTTGTCAGGTGAATGTGTGTGTCGAGAGAAGGTATGTTCCAAGTCTTGTAATGTAAGTCTCTTGAAGGCTAGTTGCCCGATATCAAAAATTGAGTTTTTGAAAAATAATTTTGTTGTTTATTACCTCAAATTCCTCCAAAGTAAGCTTCGATAGAGCAGTGTCAAAGCTTGTCCCTTTGATAGTAGCGAATAGGATTTTTGAGCAGTATTTGAAAGAGAGTACAATAATATGAGGGCTTAAAAATGTAAGTTTTGAAAAAGGGCTCTGAGTTCCAAAATGTGATACAATTTAGCAGAGGTAACTAATCTCCCTTGGTTATGTCCTACGTAATACACACAAATGGTACTAATAATTTTCTTGTTCTTTGGAATATTGGCAAGGCCGTAACCGATTATGTAGAGCTTCCAAATGAAAATTGATTTTAGTGGGAAACCCCGAAGTTTTCATTGGTGTTTGTGTCTTTTAGGATTAAGGTACAGTTTGCAGTGATATGTGTTTAATTTTCAAGAATATTGTAATACATAGTAATTTGTGGTTAAAGTTTTAGGTTGGATTTGCTGATGCCATCGAGATAGTCCGTCTACCATTAAGTGGAATTTGGTAGATTGTGGAGGCCATTGGTTTTGTGAAGAGAGCCAAGAGTAAAGTTTATTCTAGCTCAGACTCATTCTGGTAAGTGTACCGAGGGAGCAGGGGTTAGTGTGTATCTAGGAAGCGGGCAGTTGGCGAGATTTTGGGGCGAGACAACCTGGCTTGTTTGACCAAAGCGATGTCCTTAACAGTGTGAGTCCAAGAATAGATTTTCTTAAGATCACAAACCATCATTATACTTTTCCAAACCCAAGTTTTGTTGTATTTGATTTTTATGTTGATGATGTCAAAATATTTGGCTTTAAATAAGATACTTTTAGGTATCGCGGACAATAACCCGCCCGTATGCATTATTATAATATTATTTGGGGTTAGAAGTTGCTTGAAGTGTTTAGCCATATTGCTAAACCGGCATGCTAAACTAAATCGAAAACCAAATGAGACTCAAACACAACTCTAGAAATATCTTACACTAACTCCCATGTTACTATTCATCATCTTCATCACAAAAAATCCCTTCCTCTTTCCCATTTAAATGATCCCCTTCCCCTCCTTGATTTTTTCCATTTTTCTTTCCTTACCAAAGTTTCTACCCAAAATCTCTCGAGAGCTCCCCCCACGCCATCCCCTGTTTTAGCAAAGTCAAACTTTTTTGGAGTATTTCATGAGTCTTGAGTGAATACAATTTTTGTTACTTGAGTTGACCTGGGTTTTGAAGTTGACAATGGTATGGAATCACCATCTGCTTAGATTACGTATGAGATAACAACTGAATGTGCTGAAAATGTAAGCTGAGAATTATAGTTGACTTTCATGGATTGTTGCTGATTTTTCAAAACGGTTTTAATATGGTAAGTGTACTCTCACGAAATGAGTAGTTGAAAGCGACAAGCTGAAATGTGACAGGGCAGGCGAGTTTGATTTTACGTTAAGTTGAGTTAAATAACCGCTATTTGCCTTATACCTCATATAAGTACGCCGGTTGTTGCATCATATTCCATAGCTATGTCGACGGGTATAAAGTTTCTCCTACGAAGTTGAGGTTGATTTATTTATTTAGAATGGTAAACTTACCTCTATATTGAGTTGCTTGAGCTGATAAAGTTAAGTTTGTTGCTCAGCGATGCCGTCGAAAGCTTATCAGCCGCCTGTTTACTAGTTGCTGAAAGCCAGACGCCGCCAGCCAGTCGGGCTGATGTAGTAAGGTCGAAGCAGTTGCTGCGCAGCATTTTCTGAAATGTATTTATGTTATTGTTGATTTGTCATCTTGGAATGTGTTATGTTAGTGACGAATTTATGAAACATACAATGAAATTATGTTTGAATGGTTAATGACTTTCAGATTAAGATCTTAAGCGAATAATATTATGTACTACTTATCTGATGCAATATCATCTACTTTGGTACACTATGCGTGATTTGGAGGCTAGTCTTCATTCTTGAGATATATATTCAATTAAGCCAGCAGTTTACAACTTATTCGCCATGGGAAGTGCAATTTGCTAGCCAGGTTGACAGCGGTGTCGCTCCGCTTCTATTTGTCAAGTGGTGATTGTGCTTAGAGCTTAGTAGAGCTCTGTGGCGCTTGATCCTCATAGTCTCATTATTTGTTTGGATTGTAGTTCGGTTGTCTTTATAGTTGTTGTTTTGGAATTCCCTTGTCGTTGTATTGTTGTTTCTACTGGGAGATAAGTGTTGTGTTGGTTATTCTCTTTCTGGTTAGGAATGCCACGATGAATTCTTTTTTCTTAAAAACCGTTTCGGTCTCTGCTGTATATTGTTTATTGAGTCGCTTTTCAAGACAGTGTCTTTTAAATTTGAGCTCATCCATCATCAGCGACTCGGTGTCCGTGATTTGGGACGATTCTAACTCGTGAGGCGCACGACCTAGGGCGGGTCGTTAAGCAATTTTGGTGACGAGCCGAGGTTTCATATTCTTGGGTGGTTAGTGTGTAGTCTATCTCGAGTTGTAAGTTCTCTGAAATAACTGCTTGAGCCTTCCTGAGTCTAAGTCTTTCTTTCGTCAGAGACCGCCGAGGATGTCACCAGTGAGTGGTAGACGCTGGAGGACCCGCGGCCGAGGGAGGTGCCCGTGGTAGACCGAAAGGTTTCGTGAGGTGTAGCCGGGAAAGCGGCCGACAAGGCTGTGGAGTTGCTGGCGCGAGTGAGCCTGGGCCAAGGAGCAACAGAAGTTCCTGGAGTGCCACCCCCGATTTAGTTGGACCTCAAGTGGCCGGACTACACTCGATAAACAAGATGGTTATTTCATACGATGTCGAGGAGGATTCGGGTACACGACGTATGGTAGCTCCGGGCCGGGAGGTTGATATTCAGCAAGTTTTTTGACCAGTTCCCGAAGAGAGATCCCCAAAGTTTCTTGGAGTGTGTTTACCGATTGATGCCATCTAGTTTATTAGAGAACTGGAGACCATTTTTGAGCCCATGGGTATTAAGGGTGAGCTGAGGGTCAGGTTCGCCACTCATGCATCGCAATGTTTCTGCCATCAGGTAACCCACGACTATCTCCTCTCTCGATCAAGTGTAGGGAGACCAGTGACTCGGGGAGCTGAGTCAGTTCTGAGAGGGCTATTGTATGAGCCTGCCATGGTCAGCGAGAGGGATTCGATTTGATGACCTGGGCGCATCGATCCGCTGAGGAGCACGAGGCGACGAAGTGAGTTATGTCGCCGCCTACCGTGACACCGAATCGGTGAGCGTAGATTCAATATTCCCAGATGGGTTGATATGGGGAGATTCACCACTCATATATCTTTGATGACTGCACCTAGCTTTCCACAAGTCGATGAACAATTACATCAAAGTAGATTGAATTGGCCGAAATGCCCGAGGGCCGGAGGGTCGTAAGCAGGGTACGAAATGAAAGGATCACCCTAGTTCGAGGTTCCGAGGAGGACCTCGGCCACCTGGCCCAACCTAGAGTCAAGCCACAGACCCACTCGCCTCGAGCGCCTGTTTCTTCCGCGTATGCCCGTCACATCCGGGTGGATCTCGCAGGGTGTCACCGGTTCCGAAAGCATATTCGACATGTTTCCGCTTGGCGTACGGGTCATAGAATGCGTGGACGTCGGGAGCATTTATTTGCTTTCGATGTCGCCAGCCTGGACATACGCGGTAGATTTTACTCAGATTCCAGTGGGCGGAGCTGCAAGCATATTTTCACCAAAGACGCCTCAAGGGATGAAATACCATGGGAGCAGAGGAGACGATTTGGAGGCAAGCCAAAGTGGAGGTCAGGGTCGCGAGTTAGAAGTACCTAGGGAGTCAGAATGTAGTTAGCCTCGAGCGGTGCTTGCGTATAAAGCGATCAATAGAGGCACCTGATGTATTCCCCAGTGGTCGTGACAGTAAATTGCTGTTATACGATACGGAGGTTGTGGGTAATTTTTGGATTTTGAGCCACCATTTTTATTTCCTGAGTTTTGTGGATATCTTACCTTTATAAAGTCGCGAAGTCTTCATTGTTTCCCTTAATATTATGACACCCGCTGGGAGGCCTGAGGGTTAGACATGTGCTATGTAGACGTCCCCAAAGATTGTGCAATCGAATGCATGCGGATCTACTCGCTTGAATCGTAGATTTCGATCTTATCTCGGGGAACACTGTCAGAGACATCACGCCAAAATTGATCGCCACCGCAAGGCGATTATTTTTACGAGTCTGCACTTCGATGTGTTTTGTTTGAGGGGAGATGTAGAAGATGCCCCCGCGATTAAAGCTTATTTCTCGGCACCGCCGTGTTGACGGGCAAAGGCTCGGCCTGGTATCCGGGGTACGTGGCCCACTTGAGAGAGAGAGGTGTTAGAGGATGCGTGAGTTGTTCGTGAGTATGTCGATGTTTTTCCGGAGGAGTTTCCTGTGTTTACTGCAGAGAGAAGTGAGTTTGGCAATTGAGGTACTTCCGGCATCGCACTCCATTTCTATCATACTTTATAGAATGGCTCCAAACAGAGCTGAGAGAGTTGGAAGACTCGCTGCGTGAACTTGATAAGCGGGATTTGTTAGACCGAAGTTTCTCCGTGGAAGACTGGCCTAAGCTAGAAAAGAAAGATGGCACGCCGAGGTTGCGACGATCATGTGCGCCAATAAAATGACTATCAAGAACCGTTATCCGTTGCCGAGGATAGATGATTTATTTGACCAGCTGAGGGATGCCAAGGTATTTTCGAAGATTGATTTGAGATCCGTACTACTAGTTGAGAATTAATGAGGGCACGCCTCTAAATCAGCCTTCGATCCGCTGTGTGCACGGGCATTATGAGTTTATGGTAATGCTCGCTTGATTGACTATGCACCAACATCGCTCATGGATTTGATGAACCGGTGCTTGGGGGAGTTCTTGGATAAATTCTAGGATTGTGGTTCATTGATGATATTCCTCGACCTACCTGAAGATTTTTGTGAGGAGCAATCTAGGAGACACTTATGGATTGCGTTGAAGACATTTCCTGCAGATGTAAAGCATCAACTCCAGACGCTAAGTTTAGTAAATGTGAATTTGGTTTGGCAGCACATTTCTGGGCCATGTTATCTCTGGGAAGGTATTTGTGTGGACCCCTCATGTGGGAGGTCAGTGGAATAATCGGGAGCGACCAATGAGCTGGGACCGAAGCCAGCAGAGTTTCTTGCCTGGGCTGGTATTACAAGAGGTTTATCGTGAGACTTCGTTGATTGCGATCTCCGATGACTGTGTTGACTAGAAGCGGGGGTTCCCTTTATTTGGGATGAGGATTGTGAGATGTGTTTCCGTGGAGTTGAAGGCGGGTTGACCATCGCGACCGTTTTAGCTTACCATCCTGCCCAAGGGTTTCGTGATCTGCTGTTACGCCGCACTGGGTTGGGCTGCGGTTGATGAAGAACGGGAGTGATTGCTATGCTTCCTCAGCAAATGAGAACCATGAGAGGAAACTACCCTACCCATGATCTAGAGTTGGCAACTGTTTTTATGCTTGAAACCGCGAGGCATTACTTATAGCGTTGATGCCGATTTCACCGATCACAAAAGTTTGAAGTACCTACCGACGCAAAGGAGAATCAATTTGAGGCGATGAGTTTATCAACATTATGATGCACAATCAATATCACCTGAAAGTTTTAACGTAGAGCGTACGCCCGAAGTCGGAAGCGGGAAGCGGCGAGCCAAAAGCGTATGAAGCAGCCTTTTGTAGTTGAACTTTGATATTGCAGCAATGGTGAGCTGTTGGCTGGTGAAGGTTCACCGTACTCTTTGACCATATCTTGGAGTTGCAAAAGCAAAGAAGACGGTAGGCTAGCTGTACATCGCAGTGGCAAAAGAATGGGGACAAATTAGATTTACGTGTTGACGCAGAGTGGAGCTCAGGATGGATAGAAAAGTGTGTTATAAACTGTATTCGGATGAGTTGAAGAAAGAGATTCTTTGACAGAGTCTATAATGCATCCCGTAGCAATAAAAGCATGTATGTGGATTTGAGGCCGATTTTATTGCGGCCGGGAAATAAGAGAGAAATCGCAGTAGTTCGTGGGCGAAGTGTTTGGTTTGCTGCCAGGTGATGTATTGTGACATCCTCGAAGATTATTGCAAACTCTTCCTATTCTAGAATGGGAGAATATAACCATGGACTTTGTATTGGGCTTCCTGTGTCAGTTGAAAAATAAATGACGGGATTTGGGTATTACGGATAGGCCTAGTCAAGTCGCTTCATTTCCTGTCTATTAGATCTACCAATGTCCGTAGAGGTTAGCGAAGATATTTGCTGACTGACAGAGACCGCATATCCTGTGTCGATCATTTCATCGCTACGCGAGATTCACTTCGAGATTCCGGGAGGAGTTTTATGTAATTGTGAGGAAGCTGAGTACATCTTTTCATCCCCAAATGTATGGGCAACTGAGAGAACAATCCGTACTTTGAGGATATGCTTCAAGCCAAGGTTATGAGTTTCTCAGTGAGCCGGGATGACGAGTCGCTTTCAAGATGGAGTTCTGCATAACAACAGCTTGCTAGCATCCGTGATGGCACCATTTGAGGCGTTTGTATGGGCGAAAGTGTCGGACTCAGCTTGTTGGAACGGCGGGGAGAGAGGAAAGTCTGTGGTTCCGAAGAAGGAGAGCTCGTGGGAGAGGATCAAGTTGATACAAGAACACCCTGGTGACAGCCGCAGACGCATGGTAAGAATACGCCGACCTCGGTGATTTGTCCTCTCAAGTTGGCATCATTGTTTTGAGGATATTGCCATGGGAAAGGAGTAATGCAAGCCAGAAGGGAAAAGTTGAGTCCCCTGCTATATTGAATTGCTGAGACTGGGAAAAGACTAAGAGCCACTGCTTAACGCTAATTCGGAGTTGGAAAAAATTCACAATGTATTCCAGCATGTGTCGTGCTGCCTCGAGGAAGTATATTCGGATGAGTCGCACATTCTTAGCCTTCTGGCATCTGGGTGGAACTTGGAAGAGGATCTTTTACCTTTGAGAAACCCGGTGAGGACTTTGATCGGAGGGAAAGTGTACTGGTGAAACGTGCCGTGGCCGCAGTGTCAAGGCGTGAACTGCAGAGGGCTTACATGAACGCGAGGATGATATGAGCGTACCGTTACCCAAATTTTTCGCTGCAGGGGGTAAGTTGTTTTGTTTTTATGTACTATATGACTTCGAATTGTTTCGCGGGTCTTTCTCGTGGTCAGTTGAAGCCGAGAAATTTCGAGGGCTTACATTTTATTAGGTGGGTGACCGATAACCCATTCAGATGTGCATTATTATAATATTATTTGGGGTTAGAAGTTAAGTTTATGTTCGAGTCGTGTTGTTAAACCGAGTCGAGAAACTAAACCGAAAACCAAACAAGACTCAAACACAACTCTAGAAATATCTTGCACCAACTCCCATGTTACTATTCATCATCTTCATCACAAAAATCCCTTCGCCTTTTCCTATTTGGGCCGAGATCCTTCCTCCCTTTGATTTTTTTCCTTCCATTTTCCTCATCTTGAAAGCTTTGACCCTAAAATTTCTTGGAGAGTTTCCCCACGTCATCCTCTACGTTTTAAGGTAAGAAAGCTCGAACCTTTTGAGTATTTCATGAAGCCCAGGATGTTGACTTTGTTACTGAAATTTGACCTTTGGGTTTTAGTCGATAACGTATGTAATCGCCATCTGCTTAGATTATGGTATAAGAGGTGATAAAAAATCGATTTATGGGGTTGAAATGTGTCAGAATTATAGTTGACTTTCTATTTATGACTTTTTTTTCAAACGGTTTAATACCAGAGTGTTTGCATTTCGGACTTTTATTATAGTTGTTTTGAGGTGAAGCTTGTGATTTATATATGTTATTAGAGAATATTGGGATAAAATGAGTTTATAAGTTTGAGAAGTTAAATGGGTTTCGAGATTAAAGCATGGTGAAACGGAATGATTAGCTTGTTAATATCGAAACTTTATGCTTTGAAACTAGTAATTGAACCAATCATTAAAATGGAAAGTTGTAGAACTTTAAAGTTGAGTAATGTTATAATGGGAACTTTGTCAAGTTATTTTGGGAGCTTAAATACGATAAAAATACAAGTAGAATGCTATATTACTAGTTGCATGTTATAAGTAGTTTTGAACGCTTGTTTAGGCGTCATCGCGTGGAAAGGTCCGCGGTTTGGATTGCACGGAGTTTTTATATAGCTAGCCGAGGTGAGTATCTATCTCACGGGTGTTGATTAACTACTTGATTACGGATATGTGTATGTGTACGTATGTGATTTGCAGTCAAATTGGGGATGTTGAATATGCATCATGGGTTGAGCTGTCAAGGCGTCTGTGGTCTCACGAGTCGATAGTGTTTCTGAGGTAATGTTGAGTCATATTAGAAGAGTTGAATATGAGTCGAAGGATGTTTGTCGAGTTGTATTGTCCGGGTATTTGTCTTATACCTCTAAGAGATAAGTACGCTTGCTTAAGCTTCGCACTAATGCCATTTATTAGGTGATAGCTTATGCTGACGGGGTATGCTTTCCTCCCTGTGCTGAGGTTACTATATGCCATTAGTTTCGTAGAACCGGACTTATATTGAGTTGTTGAGGTTTTGAGTTGATAAAGTCATGGAGTTGGCTTGCTGATAAAGTTGTTGAAGCCGGGGATTGCCGCCGAGTCATTTAGTTGTCGAGTCAGGATGTCGCCATTGTCACCGATAGAGTATACTTGTTATTGTTGCGTGTTATTACGCTCTTCTTGAAATGTACGTATGTTATTGTTGACGCCATCATCTTGGAATGTTATGCTTAGCATCTAATTTATGAACATACGTAAATGATAATAAAATTGCTAACGACTTTATTAAGATCTTAAGTTGAATAATATTATGTACTACTTATCTATCGTATGCAATATCATCTACTTTGGTACACTATGCGTGATTGGAGGTTAATTTCATTCTTGAGATATATTCACTAAGCTTCGCAGCTTACACCCTATTCAAGCATGGACGGCAATTTCATCAAGGCCGACAGTGGCGCTGCTCCGTCTTCGGGTTTGTTCGGGTGATTGTGCTTTAGAGCTTAGGTGAGCTGGGCGGGTGGCGCTTATCCTCACAGTCTCATTATTTTGTTTGGATTGTAGTTCGGTTGTCTTTATAGTTGTTGTTTTGGAATTTCTGGCTGTTGTATGTTGTTTTTGTACTCGGGGAGACATGTTGTATGTCAAGCTGTTCTCCTGTGGGTTAGGAATGCCACGATGGATTAAAACCCGTTTGTCCGTTGTATATTGTTTTATTGAGTTGTTTTCAAGACAGTGTCTTTTAATTTTGAGTCATCCATCGACAGACTCGTGTCCGTGGATTCGAGATGATTCTAACTCAGGGCGCATTTAATTCAGCGGGTCGTTATAGCCGCTGGGTCGCGAGATTAGGCTCTAGCTGAATTTTGCTAATAATGAGGTTGAAGTCGGGCTAAGTCTTTGATTCCTAGACCCCTTCAATAATTGATAATTGCAAGAAGTTTCAGTTGAGTCAATGCAGTTTCTTTTGGTCATTGGAATTCCAAAGAAAGCTTGCTAAAATTGTGTTTATTTTGTTGATGATATTTGTTGGGAATTTATACACCGACATCGGGTGTAAGCGGTGATGCCCGTGGAGTATTTGCATTTTATTAAGGTGATTTGTTTCTGTTTGGTTCAAGAATTTATTGTTCCAGAATTGATTTCTGTGAGTTTATTTTGTCAAAAAGTTCTTGAAAAATTGTGACTAGTTGTCCGTGCATGGATTTTAGAGCTGTGATTTTATTTCTCCAAGTTTTTGAAAAAATTATGAAAAAATTGTAATATCAAGGGAGATATCCAGATATTTTCCAAAAGTATCGATTCCTAAAAGGTGTAGGAGAGAGGGGTTTTGAGTTTGACTATTTGTGAGCATAATGGACTAAAGACGATTGCGGATTTGGAAAAAGCTTATCCGTTTGTCTAGAGTCGTGGGCAAGAATCTTTAAGAATTTGCTAAAGCTTGTTGACATAATTTTTATCTAGCTTTAAAAAAAAGTAACTGCCATTCGCAAATAAAGAGGCGTGTTAGCCTGGGGGCTATCTTCGGTGATCCCAACACCCTTGATTAAACGGGGTTGTTTGGATCGCTTAGAGATGCAAAGAGCGCCTTCGCATGTAGGAAAGAGGGACGGGCAATGTAGGGTCTCCTTGTTTTAATTCCAATGGTTGGAGTAAAAGGTTATGTAACATATGACCTAGTTGTATTTTATTTAAATACGCTCTACGAATGCTTATTCGTCAGAACGCATCACCGAGTCGAATTTTGTTTATTTTATTTATTTATTTTATTTTATCCACAAGCTCGCGCGCTGCTTTTAGTTGTGTTAGCAAATAAATGTACCGTTGTGGAGGCATTGAAGGTGACGCCACTGTGTGATTTATTATTTGGCAAACTTGAAAGTTTTGCTGAAGAATACAAGATCGCATTTTGCAAAATGTCAAATTTGGGACTTATGTTGTATTACACTTCGTAGTGTTATAATAGGTCTATTTATTTTTAGGATGAGCTCATATATCTCCCGAATGTGTATTATTTATTTTATTTTCAGTGATGCGCATATTACTGAGAATGTGTTATTATACATGTTAAATAATAATCAAATAATATTAATCTCACCATTAAATTTAAGCAAAGTATCAAACCAATTTTAAAGTTGTGCAACTTATCACGGCTACCGGGCACACTGTGATGGCAGTGTACTAGTGTAACGAATTCAATTTCTGTGTCAATACCGCTAGAATCATTAAAATCTTGGGACACCGTAGTCACCAAATCGATTGACGACTAATTTAAAAAGCATCTAATTGCCCTTAAATAAACCAATAAAACCAAATACATCCTAAAAGAACAATTTTTTAAGAAAATAATCCATCGTGGTATTTCCTAACCACACAAAACAACCAAAAATACAACAATCTCCCATGTATAAAATATCATCAACATTACAGTATAAAAATTCAAATAACAACAACATAGAAATTCGGACTACAATAAAAACTACAAGACAGTGAGGATCTACAGCCACCCGTCGCTCACCCAGGCACTAAGGCACAAAAGCACGAACGCTCCCAAAATCGGTGAAGCACTACCTGTCAACCTGGCACAAATGAAATGCCGCCCAACGCGAATAGGGTGTAAGCTGCGAAGCTTAGTGAATACTCATCTCAAGAATGAAAATTTACCCACTCTCACTTAGTGTAATAGAATAATTAATCTCTACTTAGGGTGTATGGGTACATGCACGTTATACAAAAGTAAGGCCATAATATAAAAGTCACTAGTAAATTCCATTATCAAAAAATGCATACCAGAAGTTCGCCAACTAAACATAAGTATCTCCGATAAAGTGACACCAAAAAATGATAACTACACATTTCAAAGAAATCAATGACAGAATACCCAAATAAGTACACAACTCTACTCCATCAACCAACAAGATAAACATCACAACTAAACATCTAGACCATCCAACTCCACAACTCTCGCCAAAAACACTATACTACTCAAATCCACCACTACAACTCAATCAACTCTACTAATCCCTTAATCACAACCGAATTTCTACAACAAATGCGCATATAATCAACCTCCTCAACTGTGAGGGGAGAAACTTATGCCCGCCGACATATAAGCTGCTAAACAACACACTCGTACTGGGCCGTACAAGGCAATAAACCGCCATACAAGGTAATAACAACACACTCATACCGACGATAAGTGCAATAGCAACACAATTATACTAAAAGTATAAGGCAATACCGGATAGTACAACTTAACATACATCAACCACCCCTAAACCACTCATTCTATGCCACTCCAACCAACAATCATTCCAACAATAGCCAAACAACCTGTGAAACAACTCATGCCCAATTCCAACTTCAACCTCATCCCAAAATGCTCATAAATCCTCAAAAACACCACACACATCCCAACTACTCAACCAATTAATCATACTCAAAAAATCAACACAAAACAAATAGATAAACATGCTCATAATTATCACCAAGTTCACCATTCATGAAATGTAAGCAATCTACACCCGTGATACCACTCACCTTGGTTAGCAATATATATAGCGTCACGCCTAATTAGTCCAAGTGTCTTTCCCACGCTCCACGCCTAACCAAAAACACCCGAGAAGTACAATTACTACTTACTACCATTTAACTCCATTTAGTTATTTATCCAACTTTTTCAACAATTTGATTACCAATTATCACCTTTAGGTGGAACTATTACTACGCAAGCATAAACGACTAATAAAACGACAAAATTTCAACCACCCTACCTCACTACTATAATCGGGCCCCACCCCATACCCACACTAACACTTTAAACAACTATAATTAACCCAAAATCAATTTCCCCAAACTAATTTACCCATTATTAACAACCTTTAATCCAAAAACCCAAATACTACTCACGTTACACAAACCAATTTCCAACATAATCTCTTATAATAACTTAAAAGTCAAAACTTATATTCCAACACAACTATATTAAAGTCCAATAACATCCTTTAACCAATTTATATTTCTCAAAAGACAACTAGTTCTTACAAAGTCAACTATCAACATTCAACACACTTCAACCCCAAAATCGACATTATAACTTCTAACCACATAATCTAAGCTTAGATGATACATAATTGTCTTTAAAAACCTCAAAACTCAAAGTCAACTTAAAAGTCAAACTTCAAAATAGTCAACTATTGCTCAAAATAATATTAGATTTGAAGATTAAAAAATCATACCTTTGATAATCTCAAGATTTTGGGAACAAAGATATGGAGCTTTTCAGTTTCAACAAGATTTCACCAAGAAAAAATAAAAAAATTAAGTGGAAGGAGATAGGGGTTTCGGCCACTTTGGGAAAAGGGGCCGGGTGAGTTTTTGGATGATTACGAATAAAGGATCAAAATGTGAGATATTTCTTAGAATGGTGTGCCAGTCCCGTATTGGTTTTGCGGTTTTATTTTTCTTCTCGGTTTAATTACACAACTCGAACATGTATTTATTTCTACCCTCGAATTTATATTATCACCCAACCGATATTATCACTATTCGACTACAAATCTTTAATTCTTACCACCGAAATGTACTACCAACCGACCGATTTGTTGTATTTTCAACTACTCAACTTCGAAATTTTTAATTTCACCTCGAAATACTCCACCGAGAAACTGGTATACTATTAACATAATATTGGCAATAAAACGGGTTATTTCAACTAGTTCGTGATAGGTATGACAATTGGATCATGTTGGAAGTTGATTTTCACTAAGTGTCGCGGACTTCGATGATCATTCCAGGAATGATTTGCCGACCGTAGCTTAACCGGTAATTTTCACTAACGCGTTCGGTGATGGCATCATTTGCAGCACCCCCGTTAGGGGAGTGTTAGTGACCCAAGAAGCTGTGCTCAAAATAAATTTGATTAGTTAATCTACCGTCATGGGCTGGGATTCAAAATGTACGCAGTTGTTGCCAAGAATGATTCCAACCATACGGATCTTGATACCTTGTATATTTTGTGAGATTCAAGTATGGGTATAATATTTTAATTTATTTGTAATATGTTAGAATGTTTCTTGAACCGCACTATCTATGATCAGATATTTCTTTTATGATCGATTACACTAAATTTACCTATTTTATTCACCGTTAATTGATAAATTAAAACATAAAATTTAATGTGCAATAAAAACAAGTTTAGGGAGAAATCCATAAGGCTTGTGATAATATAGTTATACATGCTAATGCAATTTTCTTCATTAAGCATTGAATATGGTTAAAAAGCACAAAAAGACCAGCATCTAATACCTTAATTATTTCAAAAACTTGAATTAATTATATGGACACGTTAATTCTAACTTAGGTTCAAGTTAACAACGTCATGTGATATGATTGAGAGATAATTAAATTTTGATCTCAATCGAATGTGATGATGCTATGAAATACTAATATGGTTATATTGTCTCTACCACCATACAAGTTTTAAATAATTGGTTTAAATCTCTTTTATAACTCAATTCAGAAGACTATTGAATGATCTTGAATGTTGTGTATTTATATTTCAAGACATGTCATTGGTATTTAGTTTCATCAATAAGACGAACTTTGTTCATGAATTGTGATGCGGCATAAGCTTTCAGTGGTTTTATGCAACTTGTCAAAGCAATATTGTTCATTTAGCTTCGCACATCACTTGTAAAGTTGATTGCACGAAGAACTGCGATTTTAGTTAATGATTAATTTCATTATTTCAAACATTAAGTAATGTAGTAGTTAGATATTTAACACTTGAAAAATAAAAAAAGGTGGTTTGATAAAACCTCATATCTCAAATATTTTTCTTTCAAAATTGTAGTGTCATTGTGGCTAAACTCTCAAGTGTGTAATAACTCGTCTCTTTACCAATATTACGCTGATAGTATATAAGTTTCCTCGGTGGAGTATTTTGGGTGAAATTAAAATTTTGAAGTTGAGCAAGGAGAATACTACAAAAATCGGCCTACAGGTAAATATTTTGTAGGACCCGAGATGATATCAATAATTTAACAATATCGATATATCGGCAGAGTTTTGAGTATGAGATGAGTAGTAATATATGCCCCGGGGAATAACACATTGGAAATCGGTTTCGTTGAGATTTAAGTACGGAAGGTGTAGAATTAACCGAAACCGAACGGAACTTAAATTTCTTCCCCTCTAAATATCCCACCTACCACCACTATCTCCATCCTCATCCATTCCCCTCTTCCTTCCCCTCTTTGGCCGAAAATTTCACTCTCCCCCCCCCCCCTTGAAATTTTCTTCCATTTCTCTCATCGATTGTCGCTTAAACTCAAGGACAAAGTGGTGGATTTGCTTCTCCTCATCATCCTCATCATATCTAGGTAAAAGAAAAGATCAAATCTTTGAGATATTTTTTGAGTTTTAAAGAGCTATTTTTAATTTGATTTTGTTGACCATGATTTTGACTTCAAAATTATACATATGGATCGCCTAGGCTTAGATTATGCGATTAGAGGTTATAGCCACCCATTTTAGAAGTTGAAATGTGTAGAAATTCGATAGGCGCCACTTTAGTTAGACTTTTCTATTGAGGAATCATTGAGTTTTTAAAGGCGTTGAAATGTTATAGAAGTATTCTCTAAACTTGAAATATGTGAGTGGTAGTGATTATACTTGATTTTAGGGTTGAAGTGTAATGGATCGGTTGACTTTTCTAAGTTTATTTAAGCAATACGTAACTGAACGAAGTGTTTGAG